>JAHEWH010000074.1:0-22182 GCA_020726485.1 Halenospora varia
CGGCAAAGAATTCGGAGAGCATTCTTTCACAAGGCGGTGTGCCAGCGGGTGTGGATGTTGTCATCGATGCAACTGGAGTCGAGAGTTGTATTGCCTCCGGGGTATTCGCATTGAAGAAAGGTGGCACCTTCATCCAAGCCGGTCTTGGAGCTTCGAATATCGTGTTTCCCGTTGGTGAACTATGTTCCAAGGAGGGGATATACAAGACAAGTTTCAGATATGGTCCAGGCGACTATGCACTGGCAATAGAGCTCCTCGAGTCCAAAAGGGTGGATGTGAAGGCGCTCATTACCCATTCGTACGAGTTTGAGAGCGCAGAGCAAGCCTTTTCTGAGACTGGGAAGAATGGAGGCATCAAAAGCATTATATATGGTCCTCGGAAGTGAAGCGACGGACTTGGAGGGATGTAGTGGGGCCCGTTTGAAGTAGACGGGTACAGAGCTCAATAGTTGAAATCTTCCAAATTCCATAACCAGAACTGACCAAGGTCCTCGACCCGAGTGAAGTTGCTGTCATTAAATCCCATGTCATTGGATCCGAAACCGACTGGGTACAACCCCGCTTCAGCTGGCATATATTCTCCGTAGTCATGGCGCGTCGCGGGATCACTTTCTATGCCACCTGGATGTCGTAGAATACTACTGTCTTGGAACACTGTGACTGTTAAGACCGTCACTGGCAGGATGCCCACGCTGGAGTAACTTACCTTGCTGAAGAGTCCTCAAACTTTGCTTGAAATAAGAGCCTCCAGGTTGTGATCCCCCTCAAGACCAGTGCCCAAGCCGGCTGTATATGTTTGAGGTTGCAATCCCCGTTCATTTGGTGGTACCTCTCCTTGAATGTGGCGATTTTGAAGTTGTTGCTGGCCATTTTCAGGCCTATTAAATGTGTTCTCTTCACCTGTACCATGATCTTGAAGCATCTCTTCCAACTCCTTCTTCAATATGAGTTGTACCAGATCCTCCAGAATCGTGCTGCATTGCATGGATAACGATGCGTAATTTGAAAGCGCCTTTTGCATTTGTAGTGTTCGTCTCATTCCCCGTTTTGCTTCCTGGGCAGTATCAGAGAGGGTGTCCGAAAGCGCGCAAATGAACAGGACGACCGAGGCAGTAAACAAGTTCATGCCCAAAAATGCCACCAGATGTGTTGTACGAGCCAGGGCGAAGATGTTTTGTTTTCGTTGAAGGTTTGAAATTCGAAGAGCTGATCTCAAACATCGTTTGAAGCTTGCCTCTTGCATGTCGTCTGAAAAATGGGATGGGGGGGACATTGCCTGCACTCCTGCACGTCCGTATCCTCGGCGAGCCAACATCGGACGATGCAGCACTATCATTAGATTATCATAAGTCAATTGCAACGACATCGCCTGCAAACTGTGCATTTTCTCTTCAGCCGTAGAGTAAGCCGTCAGGTCGTTGAGCTGATCGAATACCAAGTGGGCAGGCAAATCGTTTTGCCACTCTAACAATGCTTGGTTGGCTGTAGCCACCATTTCTGGTAATCCCGAACCCTCAGTGTCATGTGAGCTGCGCATACCATAGATATCTTCAAGCAAAGGAGAAGCTATTCTGTAGACTAGATTCAGTCGATATTGGTATGTTGACAAACATACCTGTGTCGCCTGCAAGAGGGGATCGAAATGAATATTTTCTGTAATTTCGGAAGGCATTGTCACGTTGCAGTCCTTATCATTGATTCCGAAAGGTCTCCCGTAAGTGATGGTAGCAAATCTGCGTTTGGTCAATGGTCAACCTTTCCCCAGAATTCATATGGGGAAATCCAAACCTGTCCCATGTATACATAGTCCACCAGACTCTTTTTCGCTCTTCACTATCCTCAAAAGACAATCGTGCTTCCGAATCACGGTGCAACTCCATAGCCTGAGCAGTTTTTGTTGCCGCTCCTAGAATTGAGAACGACGAGCGTGGTCGGCCGTGGTAGAGATAGAAAGATCCAAGGAGGGCGCAGAGCTGAACGAATTCTAAACGGTCCTCGTCCATGAGGTCCATGAAGTCGCGTTGCACAACTTTCAACATCTCACTTCGTAGAGCCTCCATGTCATTTGCAGTGAGACCAAGATCTCCAGTCCTGTTTTTGGGGGTATACCAACAACCCATGATGAGAACGATGAGTAATAAGAGTAGAAACCCATGATCACTTCGGCTGGCCAACCCACTCCCTACAATCGCGTTGTATCGAGCTCTGAACTTGGGTTCGTATACCACCAGAGAAAACCAGTGGACGGTGGAGAAGTAGACCTCTAACAGCTTGTTGCAGACTTCATATGTTGGCAATTCAATTCCGATGATCTCTGAGACTGGAATCAGTGGAGCGGAGGGATTGTTTGAACTGTTCGTCCCGTTGGTATGGCGAATTTCCCCACCTGGAATTGCAAAAGTTGCTCGGTCTTTGAATGCCGGTGACTCTTGAAACCTGAAAATCTGCTCATCGTCAACCAGTGTTGGAAATGTCATGATGATTATGTTTTGGTACCTTTCGAGTGATCGCTAGTGCCGAGTCTGCGTCAAACTCGGGTAGATCCGAGCTCCCTCGTTTTAATTGGGTTTGAGGAGATGGCTGAGTATCGTGGGAACCTGCAACTGACGCTTTCGGCGTGTTCCATCTCGCCTCGCCATGCTCAAATTCATCATGACTTGAGGCATTGGTACGCGGCGTCGATACACTCTGCCGCTCCGGTGCTTGCGAATGAGGTGCAGGCGCCCGCCACTCCGTTGGGGCGGGAGTAGAGACTGAAGTGTTGTCTTTCCGCAGTCGTGGTTTTCTGAATGCGAGAGCGATTTAGTTTCATGTTCGCGATGCAGAAAGTGAGTGTTACTTTGCAACTGGTAACGTGTCCGTGGTACACTCTTCTTGTGCATGTACACAATGCCGACATGGCCGTTCGAGGTCGCACTGCGTGACTAGAATTAGCATTTGAGATGCTTTCGTGCTGGCATTGGGGCGCTAACTCGTTGCTTATGTTTCTTGCACCTATTGCAAGCCTTGCTCACACGTGTTGGAAGCCTGTCTCCCCGGATCATGGTTCGCAGCGTGGAGTATAGAATTTTTGGAGAGATGAACTTGAAAGGGCGGGGTGGTTCGGCAACGGCAAAATAATGATGCGGTGGAGAGCACGAAACTGGTTTCACCTGCTATTTCCCCCATCCGGTGTGCTGCTGAGTTTAGACCGACTCGTTTTACTGTTTGATTCTCACGTGGATTGAGAAAGACGTCAAGTCAGCCTTAATCATGAAAAAACATGGGAGTCCCTTTTTGCCAAGTTCGAGATTGACCCACGTGACAGCATTTGTTTGGGATCTGAGGCTTTGCCGAGCACGGAAGAACTTAAACTCAATGATTAGTTTGATGTTTGGCTGCTAATTGGGCTGCCTTCGGCGAAATCTAGCGACTGGTTCCTCTCTTAAGAAAAAACTCGAACCCTCTTACACTTGCTTCCCTCTACCTAGGGTAGCCTTTCCTACACCCCCTAGGCCCATTTTCTGGGCTGATTCTAGTGGTGGGGGGAAGGGGGGGGGGGGCTACGGACCCTTGTCCGTTAGGGCTCAGACCTAGCCCGTTGGAATCAGCGCGGAATATCACCTAGGGCACTTTCCGACCCCCAAAAACTTTTCGAATTCTTTATAGTGGGCGCTACAGCACCCTGCTAAGACTTCCATGGGTATTCTCCCAAGTTCACTCCCTTGTTGACCTTTCACCGACCAAGTCAGCCAGATTACTCAGGACAAAACAAAACTCAGTCGAAGTATGGGTGTTTACTACCTATGTTCAAGGCTTTTTCGAAGAACCAGAAACATGCATTCTGAATATTGGAGTAAGGCCGAGAGCGTGTGCCTCACAAAGCGGGGTTTGACGGGGCTCCGCCTGGGCATTGGGCAATCGAGAACATCGGTTCCGTATCGGAACCGATGTTGGCTCCAGGGTTGATCAATTCTCGATTCAGCCACGTTGCCACTAGTTGAACCTAGAACATCCCACAGATCCTCTGTGGAACTCATTGCGCCTCAAGGGCATGCCTAACATGCTGCCATGACACCTCCCCTACTTGAGTACTCCAGTAGACAAAACGTTAAAACTCACAATTTGTGAGCTGCACCGTTGGACTGTGGATCCTTGTCGGCCTCAGAGCAGGTATAGTCTAAACCTCGGAACCGACATGGTCTCGATCGATTCAATGGCTGGCAGGCCAACTTAGCCCTGCCATGTTTGTTCTCCCCAAAATTCTCCATGCTTTCTCCACATTGGTCTAAGAAAAGTGACCCTTAACTTTCTCCAGTCCCCATAATGGGGGAGCAGGGGGAGCACCGGCAAAAGAAGTATAAAGGAGTTCATACTCCTGTCAAAAACTTTCTCCATCTAGACAACCTTCAGATTGATCAATCACTGGTCTCGACAACAGTCATTGCACATTTACACATCCTTCAATATGTCCAAAGACGAGAGCGCAGAGCTTAGCTATCATGAGAACAAATCCTCTCAGAGCGACATCGCGACCCCGCCATCCTTACCAATTCCACCATCTGGTTTGGTAGAGAGACTCCTCAAGCCGAAAGTCTACATTCCGAGGTATCCGAAATGGATGATTGGGAAGCGTCTTCTATGGGCGACCTGCTTCTTTGGATCTCTGGGAGATGCACTATTTGGTTATGATCAGGGTAAGGCTCATAATATCCTCAGCAGAGGTCTCTGACTTACGCACACAGGTATCATGTCTGGTCTATTAGTCAATGAGGTCTTCATCAAGAGATTCTATCATCACCATGGCGGAGCTGACGGGACGACGGATGCCGTCAATCCGTCTTTAATTGGTAAGTCATGATCGTTTTAGTCATGCTTCACCCACTTACGCTTTCGCAGGTATTACAGTTGCTTGTCTTCAACTTTCCGCCGCGATTGGATCGCTCCTTGCTGGATACCTCGGCGATGTCATGGGAAGAAAACGTTGCGTTAGGGTCGGAGGCTTCCTATATTTAACCATGGCATTTCTACAGGCTTTTGCGCCAAATCTCGGGTGCTTCATTGCCGGACGAACAATTCAAGGTCTTGGTGTTGGATTTCTTTCCATGACTGTGCCTGTCATTCAAACAGAGATTGCAGCTCCTCATAGAGTAAGTCAATTCGTTCGCTTCTTTACTTTCCAGAAGGCTAACCTTTCCAGCGTGGTTTGATGGTAGGCGTCGAATACACATTCCTCATCGGTGGATATATGCTCTCATGCTGGGTTGACTACGGCTTCAACTTCTTGCTTCCAAACAACACTTCATGGCAAGGACCTTATTTTGTTCAGATGGTGTTGGCATTCATTCTGTTCTCCATGTCCTTCTTCCTTCCAGAAACGCCTCGATGGCTTGCACGAAACGGTTTCACCCAGGAAGCTCTCCAAACTGTTGCCGATCTCCACTCTAAGGGTGACACCGCAGATGAAGACGTCCAGCACGTCTTCTTGGAAATTCAGGAAGCCGTTCGCTATGAAAATACCCTGGGCAAGGTTACCTACATGGTAAGATCTTTCTAAAATGCTGCAGATTCAAAACTAATTGTCCCAGGAAATGTTTACCAAGTATCGCAAGAGGACAATTGTGGGGATCACTGCTCAAATGTTCGCACAATTGAACGGAATCAACGTTATCTCGTTCTACCTACCTAGCTCTCTCGCGGCTGCTGGATTCAGTAATCGACGATCACTTCTCTTCACGGCTGCAAATGCTATCATCTACACCTCGGCAACCGTTCCTGTTTGGTGGCTCGCAGATAGATGGGGAAGACGTCCGCTCTTGATCTTTGGAGGTGAGATTCATGTGCAACATTTCGTGGACTTAGCACTGACAGAACGACACAGGTATCGCTATGGCAATAGCTCTCAGCATCGTTTGCGTCTTCCAACAAGCAAATGGACTCAGTGCTGTTACTCGAGCAAACGGCATGTACAGCTTCGTAGTCATCTACAATTCCCTGTATGGCGCAACATGGGGTCCAATGCCTTGGCTCCTTCCAGCCGAAATCTTCCCTCTCCGTGCTCGAAGCAAGGGAATGGCCCTCGCTACCTTTTCCAACTGGTAAATACTCCCTTGATCCTCTGACCACTCTGAACTCATAACTAACATGGAGTCCAGGACCTTCAACTTCATCATTGGCATGTCGTCACCCGATGCGTTCGCAGGTATCAAAGGATACTACTATATCGTCATTGCAGGGTTTTGCCTCTTCTCAGTCGGTCTGGCTAAGTTTTACTATGTGGAAACTGCCAACCATACGCTCGAGGAAGTGGCTGTGGCATTCGGTGACAAGGCTTTCTTGCATGAGGATGAGGAGATCATGGCCTCTGCTCATCTAGATCGTCGTGCCTCGGTGGCTAGGAGTGACCGTGTTTGAGGGAATAGACCTGATCTGAACATGACAAATAGGGAGATGAAGTGACAGATGCTTCCATGTTCAGGTTGCTGGTGTTTGTATGTCGAAATTCTATACAAAATTGAGCTTTTGTTTTAGCAATAAGAAACAAATGTAGCAGACATAGTCAAAGCGCGCTGAATCTTAGCATTGTGAAGTGGGAGAGAAAAGCGAGGAACGAGTTAACGATGTGAGAGATGAGCCCAGTTTGGAAGTGACTTCCTTCTCAAAGTCCAAGACACATATCACGTGCCTTGAAAATGTAGTAGGACCAGGAGGCTTCTTTCCTCCAAGGTTCATCGTGACATCTTCTCCGAATTTTAACCAACCACAACACGCAATTCGCATCCTTCGCCAAAAGACTTTCCGCTAGAAACTGGGGCAGTCAGTCTTGCGAAGAACTTTACACGAGAAAGGATCAGCAAGCGCAACACGCCTCTCAACGGCATTCCTTCGATCAATGTCTCTCCTCCTGTACATTTTCGTGATGTCAACAATATATCTTGTTCGATGCCGTCCATGCGAGACAGTCGTCTGGAGTCGTCCGCCTTTGAACCGGCCCCCGACTCTAGCGGGTTTCAGGACGCATTTAGCATGCATCCAACGCGTTCTGAATTCCGAGAACTTGGAACCGGATCTCTCAGCCGCGTCAAATTCTCGTTGTAACCACGGTGAGCGCCGTCAAGGTATCATTTTTCTATATTGCACTGCGCTTAAGCGGGCGTTGAAGGCGTTTGAAGTCATCATGTAAAATATTGATGTACAGGAACGGCGTTGTTGTGCTGAGAAGGGTCGCATTTTGGTGACGAGGGCACCAACGACTGGACTGCAATATCTGCGAATCTGCGAAGGTAGGGCTTGGAGAAGTTGCTTGGAGGAGTTGCTTGGAGGAGTTCAGGGTTAAAGGGGAACTTACGCTGTGGCCGAAGATCAAATGGCAGAACCGGCGGCTCGACAGGAAGTGAAGGTAGATGCGTATGTCATGGTCATCCCTCTCGATACACCGATAGACGACTTGAGCACTTTAGGAACGATCGAACTTCTCGAAACAAACTGTGGACCTGTATTCGTACTCGACCTAACGAGCGCAACGAGAACCGTACTAGTATACTGCAATGCAAGTCTGCGGGAACCACTACTACTATTAGCATCGATCATTAGAAAACGCAAGGGAACGAAAGACCCGAAATATTTTATTTTAATAGACTGGGCAACGTCTGCATCTAAAGAGGTAGTCTATTCCAGACCACTTATAGCGGCATACATTGGATGACGAGGGTCTTAAGAAATGGATGGCGAATTGTATCAAGGGACACGAGAAATCAGACTGCACTTCTCACTAGTAGTTACCGCCAATCCGAGATACCTCGCCTGGGACGGGCTTAAAAAACAGCGGTTGATCGACTTGAGAAATCACGTTTTGCGCAAAAGAGTATAACCCCTGATAATGATTTAAAGGACCAGCTAGTACCATTAAAACCTCGCCGAGATGAGGATATACCGTAAGAGCCTTGATTACACGGTCTGAACCTTCAGCCAAATCACACGCCGTGCGTCTATCATTGTCTTCCATCTTTACCACTGTCCCTCTGTCAACCAAGAGTTTGGTTGCTGCTCCGTATCCCAAGCGGGCAGAACGGTGTAATGGTGTACGGCCAAGCTTATCCACCAACCCTACTTCAGCTCCATGGTCAATCAGTAAGTTGATCATCTGTCGCTGGTCTTGATCGGCCGCCAGATGCAATGCCGTACTTCCTTCCAAATCCTGAGCAGGTATCAGAGCCCCTTTAGTAGACGAGTCAGTTCCACGCTTCGGAGACGGACAATATCCTTTGTGTCGCGGTCGACGGTACAAACGAACCTGATCTCGTTAGACTCACCCCTTCTTGCATTAACAGAACACTTACGTTCTACATCCACGCTCTATCCCGTCATTAAACAAGTCTGTTTCTGATGCACTGCTCTGCACCACCTTTCGGACTGCTTTCTCTAGTTAGCTGAGTCGAACCGGGCTGTGACTTTACCCTTTAGGGACGAAAAACAGGGCCGATCTGGGGCACGTGCGGCATCACCAAAACAACATATTTTCTACACGTTAATACTACAGTATTTACGCATCTCTTCACCTAAAATCTTATAAACTCTTAGAGTTTCACTCATGAGTATGCTAGATTTCCCTATAAACATTGCGCAGGATAAAATTTGGTGGGGATTTTATTGTTTTGATGTTATTATATCTGCCTCGGATCAGTACGGTACTTGCTCGTTGCGCCTTCAGTATCGATCGGGTCTGTATCATCCAGGATGATATTAAGGACTGGGGAAAGGAAGCAGGGCAAATGGACAACATCTACCAGAATTCCTACCTTACTATCGCAGCATCAGCATCAAGATCTTCTTCGGATGGCTTCTTAACGCGCCCATGTCATCGCGGCCGAGAGATGCCATTCATCATCAAAGAGAAAGCGTCTATTAAAGAAAATGGTGTACTCTACGCCCAATTTCCTGTTGGAACTAGCGACAAGGGAGACAACTTTGCGTGGGGAAGAAGAGGCTGGACTTTTCAAGAGGACATCCTCTCTACAAGAGTGCTATTTTTTATGGATCTTTTTCTGTACCTTGAATGCTTAACGTTAAGGTTCGCACAGAATGGCCATTCGAAAACCTCAAAAAGACGCTCTATTCCTTGGCTACCAATGGAGGATTCGAAAGAGAAAAAACAGTCTTTACGCACTTCAGCAGTCAAGAAAACATATCTCGCATCGTATTCATTTGTAAGAGAATACACTTGCCGAAACCTCGCATTTCCTAGCGATAAATTGCCTGCCCTATCAGGGTTGGCCCATAGGTTTGCCCAAGCCAAAGATGATGTTTACCTCACTGGCTTTTGGGAAAAGGATTTATTGCGAGGCATTCTGTGGCAACTTTGGTCCAATGCTAAGACGAAGAGGCCTTCCATGTACCGAGCACCGTCGTGGTCGTGGGCTGCATTGGACGGGGAGGTGGAATGGAAAGATCTCGATGAATATGGTATCGAAAAGAATTTCAAGGTAGAAACTGTGGAGATTACGCCGTCAGGAGTTGACAAGATGGGGCAGGTGATAGCTGGTCGGCTCGTAGTCTCAGGGAGACTTTTACCATTGAAAATGGTCACTCATGTCAGCGGTATACATACATGGGATGTGGAATCCGAAAGATTCTCTGATGAAGGCATTCATACACTATCCGTATGCAACTACCTAGGGTGTCTTAAAGGCCTTCTACTACAGCTGAAAGGTGACCACTGGGATGGGAATAAAGAATATTACCGAATCGGTCATTTCCGGATGGTCGATAGATCTGTATTTTCCCAAGTCGAGCATTATTATAGTCTAGTAGGATGCTGAGCGGGAATTCTTGCTTCTCTTTGAATTTGTTTCTCTTTCGACTCGGCTTCTGGGCTTCTGGACTTCCTCTTCGACTGGCCTCCTCGACGTCCTCACTAAACGACCGCTTCGGAGGATGAAAAGGGACAACACATGGTAAGTGACAATGGCGAGCCAGGCTCTAAACAGGCTGTGTTCGGGCGAAGTGGGTGGAAGCAGGTCCAGATGGGGCGGAGAATAAGCGGCGCGAGTGCTGATAGCTTCGTGGTGGAGAAGCAGGTGGTCTGGCAAATTTGAGGAATTCTTACCCATTGGCTTGTAATATATATCAGCTCAGAATATTCCCTTTGCCTCTTGTTTCTGGCTCTATAATAGGAATCATGGCACAAGTAATTGAGACATCGCTTCCGTGCATTCTTACCAGTTCATCAAGAAAGTAATCTTATCAGTCGACTTCTTCATATTCGTTCTTGCTTCTGGCCAAAGGCTAA
Source organism: Halenospora varia (assembly GCA_020726485.1). NCBI lineage: Eukaryota > Fungi > Ascomycota > Leotiomycetes > Helotiales > Solenopeziaceae > Halenospora > Halenospora varia. Next base: position 10,268 of record JAHEWH010000074.1, read on the forward strand.
AAGAGGTTAGGATACCTTGCAAAGGGGAGGAGGGAAAAGCATGTCCTTTCGCTAGAATTATCTAGATCAAGTTCATTTGTACGGTATATTCTCAGATCCAAACTCTCTCACCCCTCCTCCCACTCCATAACTCCAATATAAATCGGAATTGAGGAGGGGGAGAGAGAGAGAATGGGACACCCGTCATGTTTGTATTGCAAGTTACCTTGAACTGAAGATTATTCATGACGGACGATTCCACGCTTTTGGTCTGTGCGAACATACTGGCTGTTCGGTTAACAAGTTGCCAAGCACACTGCTTTCAAAGCACCGTACTTTGAGTGGAGGACATCTATTTACGCTTCCTGGCAACACACTTGTAGATACGATTCGTAATTAAAAGATGTTTATTCACGTGATATTTAATGCCTAAGTCAAAGATTTATCTGGCCCTGCAAATCAGTCGGTTCCGAGGTGATCTCACTTTTCCTCAAACTGCCTGGGTCCCTATCTTAACACCCGTCACTCTCACATCTTACCAGACAGTCCAAGAGTCACGATTGCACAAGCCTAAACGAAGCAATCAAATTTTTGCTGCGTGACTGGTAACCTAGCGCTCCGCAAAGCAATGGGACTCGGTCGCACCTCATGGTTTTTCAATGTAATCAAGGGAATTGGGGTCAAGCGAATCTTGCCGTTGAGCTTTGCGGCTCGTCCCGCATGACCGTTCCAACGGGAAATTACAGTTTGGGGGCTTAAATCGCGGGGTTGGCTCCATGCGAACTTCCAGGTTATAACTAAGTCTGTTCGGGACGCACTTGAGAAATTAGGGATTACAGGCAAATTGCCAACACGAAACGGTTGGGTTTGAGGACATACTTCGTACAGGGTATAATAAATGTTAATACACAGACACCACGACACCACGACACCACTCACTCCACCCCTTAGCCACCTGCTGCTTTACACAGCACTCCACATTAACATCACCTTAATAGCACGTTATAACAATAAAGGAGTGAATGAAGCTATATAGAGGTTTTATTATTTTGTAGGTCCTCCCTGGGCTAAAATTATATCCCGACAACGCTCTGGTATATTATGAATAATGGCCCTGATTTCCGTGTCTATAATCGAGTCCCACGCTTTAATTACAGCCGCCCTAAGCCTCTTGTAATTCCTATGCACCTTAGGGTCTAACCGCTGTATAATATCCTTGATTCTATCCTATAGTGCTTTAATTGGTGATAAATCAAGAGAGAAGGGAGGCCAGAAGATATGATATATCCTATATGTCAGAAAGACGTCTCTTGTAAAGGCTACTGTATGCCCTAGACCGCCGTCTTGTTAAAAACTAAGCTACGGATGACTAAGAAGGTAGTTATACAGAGGAGGAATAATATGCTTAGAGTACAAGAACCTATTAATCTTCCCTTATTCCTTTTTACCAAATGACACTATATCCTTTCTTATATAGACCACTTATATAATCCTAAAACATCTATCTAATCTTCCTTTGCTATCTATGACTAGTACAACCAGGATAATAGAGCTTGACAGGTCCTATAAGCCTAGTTACCTACTGCTTTTTGTAGTAACCTGGTTATCCCTAGCTCTTATTACTCCAACGGATTTTGTCCTATATGTCAAGTGTCTAATGCTTGTGCTTGTGGGCCTAATCAAGTTATAGTTGTTGATTCTTATCAGAAAGAGGGGGTTTCCTTCTTCTCATAGCTTTATAGTATCCCTCCTTACAAAGGGCATTCTGTATTACCTTCTCTCTATAGTCCTACCTAAGCCATTTTGGTATCTCTGCCTAGGGAATCTTGTAAGTAAAAGAGTTATAAGTAACCCATTTGACATGCTCCTTATGCTGTGGTGTATAAAGTAGAGGCTTAGCTCTGTATTAATCAATAGCATGGTGGTTGTTAATAGAGGAGGCAAAGGCTTTATAATAGAGTAAGGGGTGATAATCATGCTGATAGAGAATATTAGCCACTTATATTTCGACCTCTACGCTACTGACAATTAGAATATTATCACAAAACAAATTTAGGATTCTTGATATTTGAGAATTGCGAATTGCTCCTATGAAGGAATGTTGATATTTGCGATTTGCGCCTATCTTAAAATTGCGATGTGCAACTTGCGATTATGAGTCATATTCTTAACTGTAATAATATCAAACTTGCGATTTGGGATTTACGAATTGCTCCTAGGTAGGCTATTGGTCCGTTTGTACTAAGGGTACCCCGAACGTGGCGGTGGAGATTCGGAATTGGATTTCGAAGGAGATGGGGTCTACGGTTCTGATTTTGGAATTGCTGGCGAATGGCCCATTGAGTGGGTTGGCGATCAAGATTGCTCAGCGGTCGAGACTGGTGCAGTTTAATGAGGGGGAGAAGCTATAGACATTAGATAAGGAGTTATGATTTTATTGTTATGCTCAAATTTCTAATTAGAGAATCAAAGGTGAAAAATCGATGCTCACTTTTGTCACATTTTGAATTGAATATCCGTGCTCACTTTCGTCCAGTTTTGAATTGAAAAATCCATGCTCTGATGCTCACTTCCATTTCCGAAACAAAGTTAACAAAAGGTATGTCTGCCATAGGGTATCCCCCCCCTCTCCATCCCTCTAAATGTATTATTTTAGTATTACGCTCAAATGTCCAATTAAAGAGAATCAAAGGTGAATACCCATGCTCACTTTCGTCCAGTTTTGGATTGAAAAATCCATGCTCTAATGCTCACTTCCATTTCCGAGCAATATCAACGAAAAGGTATGTCTACCACAGACAGGGTATTATCCGCCTTCATCCATCCCTCTAATTGCTCACAAAGTAATTACACGCCACAACCGGCCCAAGCTTTGCCGCCGTCCCAAACGCCCTCAAGTCATACTTCATCCGCGGCCTCATCCCCATCTTCTTCCCATCCGGCGGTGCGAACTTGACCGAGTCAAAGCCGTCGGGGTGGTCGTACAGCAAGAAGACGTAGCGGTGCGGGGCGCTCAGTGGTGGTGGCCCAGGACCGGCATAGTCAGAGATAAACGGTGCGTCACCCGCCACGAGGCTGGTGGTGCCGTCGGCGGCCGGTTGAGGCTTGAGACCTGGTTGATTCCCTGGGGCGCGTTAGTCGCAGTTGCATTTGTTGGGGGGGGGGGGGGGGGGCATACAATGCAGAATGGACCCAATACGCTAAAGGAGGGGAACGGCACGTCGAGATCGATACCGAGCACAATATATGTGCCCGTGGCTCCGTTGAAGCTCAGCTCGGGCGCCGATTTTGCGTCTGATGGAACTTGGCATCAGCTACCTGCTGGCCTTCGATGCGCAAGGAGAGGAGTGGAATTGCTTGCCTCCCTTGGGAATGTGCTGTCCTGGCGTGACCTTCTGCGTACCGAAAGTCAAGCCCAAACGCGTCGACTCGTCTTTGGCCAGAGCCATCGCTGCCTCGACGGGCTGTTTCAAATCAGGCATGTTGGATTGGCACCCCTTCGCAATGGAAACAGATGGCCCTCTCTTTCTTGAAGCGGTCCTGCTGCTGTGAAATCAACAATGGGTTCTTGTGAGGATGCATTGTCAACAGCAGAAGTGCGTGGGGTTAAATGATTTATTTCCGGCTGTCCATCGGCGCTGACGCTTCCCGGTGTCCGACTGCCGGTGACCCACGTTCCGGCTTCCCCCCTTAGGGAAGGCGCTTAGACTCGCTAGTCTCAGCCACCCCCGGTCACGGGAAGTGGATTTTGAAGGTCGTTAACTCCGCAAAGCCAATCACGCGTTGCCCCTTTTGAGAGAAGAGAACCGAGGGCCGCTGCTCTTATTCATATATCAAGAGACCCTTGCGGCATGTTGACATAGGTAACTCACCATCACGCCAGTTCTGGGATCGATATAGTCCGCCATCTTAAGGATACGGGCAATCGACAGCATGGCCAACGAGGAGATCGCTGAGTCACATGGCGATTCAGATCCATTGGCGGATAAGCATGTAACCGACAGCATCCCCGGCACTGAGGCGACTCCCACACAGACAAACAACGTCAACGACAACGACCTCGTCAACCATGGCGTCGACGAGAAAGCCAAGGGTGACGTTGACGGGTCTCGCAACTCGAATGAGCCGCAGACACCAGCACCCGTATACTCTGTCTTCTCTTCCAAAATGAGAATCTATATTGTCCTCATGACCGTCTTCGGCACGCTCTTCTCCCCTTTCTCGGCATTCATCTACATCACCGCCCTCACGCCCATTGCGGAATCCTATCACCGCTCTCTCGGGGAGATCAATTTCACGGTGACTATCTACCAAGTGATGCAGGCCATTGCCCCGCTCTTTTTCGGCGACCTCAGTGACCAACTCGGCCGCCGCCCAGTCTACATGATAACCTTTACCATCTACATAGCCGCAAACATTGGCCTGGCCCTGCAGCATAACTATGCGGCGCTGATGGTACTTAGGGCACTACAAAGCACGGGCAGCAGCGGAACGGTAGCCATTGGGAGTGCCGTCATGGCATATATCACTACGAGCGCAGAGCGCGGTGGATTCATTACAGCAGTGCAGGCGAGTGTGATGTTCGCCCCGGCCCTAGCACCTGTTCTGGGCGGGATTCTAACTCAGTATCTGGGGTGGCGAGCAACCTTTTGGTTCTTGGTCATCGGAGCGGGCATTTTCCTGACCATCTATGTGCCGTTTGTGCCAGAGGTAAGATTTTAGCTATGTAAAACTTTGAGTGAAAGCCCAACTAACATGACTGCAGACTGCCCGTAATATAGTCGACAACGGGTCCATTCCCCCACCAAGACTCAATGCCTCACTGACAAATAGCCATTGGCCCAAGGCCCACAATCTCGAATCCCAAACCGACGACCCCCTCCGCCCCAGCCAAAGAAGTTGCACAGGAAGATCCCGATCCCAACATCTGGGCCGCGATCCTCATCATTCTCGAGAAAGACGTCGGGATCCTCATGCTTTTCATGTCTCTATTCGTCATGGTCAACTACTGTGTACTTGTCCCCTTACAAGAGGTAATGCGCAAACAATACCACTTCAACGATCTACAAGTCGGGCTATGTTACATCCCGTTCTCGATCGGCTCCATCGTGGGATCCGTGGTTGTGGGTAAGAGTCTCAACTGGAACTATGCACGGGTTGCAAAGAGTATCGGGATGTCGGTGGACCGCAAGGTTGGTGAGGACTTGAGGAAATTTCCCATTGAGAGGGCGAGGCTGGATTTGATGTGGCCGTGGATAGGCCTTGCCGTCGCGATGACCATAGCGTGGGGATGGGTTGTAGACTCGGGAGCCAATCTCGCGGCGCCGCTGGTTGTGTTGTTCTTTGCTGGGGCCGCGGTGAGCGGGCCGACATCTATTCTCACGACGCTGCTGACGGACCTTTATCCCATGAACCCGGGGAGAGTCTCGTCGTCGTTCAATTTGACGAGGGCGTTGATGAGTGGTGCTGGAACGGCTGTCGTGCAGTATGTCATTGATGCGTGGGGTTATGGTTACACGTATCTCTTTTTGGGTTTGCTTTTGTTGGTGTTCAGTCCTTGTGTGTTGATTGTACGGAAATGGGGTCCGAAGTGGAGGGAAGAGAGATACCGACGCTATGAGCGAGCAGATGGGAGAGCTGCTAGTATCTAGGGGTCATATAGAGATAGAAGTTGCATGGCGCAGAATAATGATTGTATATCTGTAATAACAAATGCAATAATACGTGGAACTTACCGTCCGTTTTGTTTCACTTACAAGCCAAGGTCATATAGTCCAAGTTAGGAGAACCGAATGCAAGACCTCAATTCTGAAACAGGAAATAACGATAAGAGTCAATTCTCCGTTCCTGCACGACGTGCTCTACCTCAACAATCGCTGGGCAGGTTTCGAAAAAGATAGAAGGAGAGCTCTAGCAAAGGATTTCACTAATATGAAGTGCTGCTAGTGCCACGCAGGATAGTAGGTAGTTAGATCAGGATGCCGCCGACAATAGACCTCCAAGTGTTCCTTAGCGAGGTTGCCCCTTTTCGGGCGCTAGATGCCTCGGTAGCGGTATCTTATGCAAGACACAACATGTCGGCCACTTTTTGGTTGGCAGGTGTGGAACGGAACTTTAAGACGAGATTCTCCGACGCGGAGTTAGGCTTTAGGTTTTATCTGTAGGTTAAAGCCTGTACGAATGGCCGACAAACCGATCTTACCACAGCTATGCAAGCCCAACTGGTAAAGTTGACTTTCAATCCCGAACGCGAAAGCACGTGAATGACAACGGCACTGGCTACACAACCTTCTCGAGACTCTATGAATTATCCAGTTCATTGGCTTATTAAAACCCCAAGTGATTGCGAGATGTTCTTATAACTCCCCAAGAGTGCAACCTCCTTTAATAAGTATAAAGCGTTAATGTGAGACATACATACGAGGTTATAAGAGCTTAAGCTTTCTCCATTAATCTTGGTAGACACTAATTCAAGACAAGATGCCTCACACAACTGACATGCCGCCAACTGTAAGTCCTAGCATCCTCACAAGCAAGATTTTATAATTCAGGTTGCCGTACGGGAGTAAAGCTTTGTGTTCTATAAGCATCTTATTTTAAGATCTTCATATTATAAGATTTACCTTAACATATATATATTAATATAATAAGAGTATTAAGAAAACAAGATATAATAACGCTTAGATTTTATATACTAATTATAAAGAGCTATTTAGTACTAGATTGTTTGATTTTATTTATAAATTTAAAGTACTAAGTTCTTTTTATTAAACGTTTAAGTAATAAAATAAAGAAAAAGGAAGACTATAAGTAACTAAAGATATTTTCTTTAATATACTAAGTATAAGGACTATATTAGCTAAAAATGGAATAGTATTATAAACTTCTAATATTAGCTTTTATATTATACTATTATGCCTAACTAAAGCTTATAGTTACCTAGGCAATCAATATCACAGAAGCTTGCTGATAGATTATAGGCTCTTTGCTAGGGAAGTTATTATAGTATTATATTAATAAACTAATTACTAAAGGAGAGAGAAATAAGCCTAAAAGGAGAGAATTATAACCCCTCTAGTAGGATAGAATATATAGTATAATGTAGGCTACACTTATATAAAGTAAGAACCTTACATTGCCCCCTCCCTTCTTATAGCTAGCCTCTAGTCTGCACTCTGCCGACTGTTTGCTAGTAATTAATTTTTATAAGGATCTAATAATTTAAACCTTGTTTTTGGGTTAATATACTAGGCCGATTTTAGAGCATACTAAACCTTAATTTTTGAGGATATAATTTTTAGTAGTAACTAGGCGTTTGTTTACTTTTTATCCCTAAACAACAAAATCTAAGATATAACTCTAGCTTTATATTATTATATGTTTATATTATAAGTATAATCCTGATTTGATATTTGCATTATAAGCTAATAATTTATAGTTACTAATATATATAATAAGAAAACCAATCCCAAGCTAGCTATTATAAAGGTAAAGAAGGCAACTAAGAATTAAAGCCTATAAACCCTATAACTTTGCTTAAGAATAAGGGTAAGGAAAAGGCAATCAAGGTCAACTTAGTATATGTTCTTAATATTAATTTATATCAAAACTAACATTTTTCTAGGATAATATAGGCAAGGGTCCCTTTAGCGCTCTGCTAGCTATCTGCCTAGCCTATTAAGTCTGCTTTTAACTTATTATAACAATACTTTAATAATAATAAATTAGAGAATCCTCTTAAGCATATCTATATTAGAACTTAGTATGTTTCTAAAGCTTTTAGTAAGCATTTCTAGGAGCTAACACTAAAGCTAAGCAGGCTCTTTATAACATCTATTTTGCAAAGAAAAACACTAAATTATTATAAAGTTTTGCGCTATATTATTAAAAATGCAAAGCTTAAAGTAGTTCTATATAACAAATATATAAATAATATAATATGCCACTATAATACTGTCTATATTATAGATCTAAAGGTCAACTTAAAGCTTGTATTAATTACTACAAAAAGAAAAGGGTTATAATCTAGTAAGTTGCTAGCGCTCTACTAGCAGTCTGCTAGCTTATAACTTTTATAGGTTCCTTATAGTTTATATCTAGCTCTATAACTTATTATTAATGCTTTGGCTAAGTATAAGGCAAACAACATTTTGATTAAGGTTTTTAAGAATAGGTAGTACAAATTTTAAGCACTTAAGCTTAATAATAATTATATTATCAAGAAGCAAGATACTAAAGCTATAAAATCTCTATAAAAGCCAGGCCAAAAAGCTACTATTAAGTCTATTAATATTATTAACAAATGTCTCTAAGAGATTGCTAGCAATATATATAAAACTTATAAGAACATCTATAACTTATATATTATAACTTAGGAACTTCTTTAGGAAATTTAGGGCCTCTACTAGGTAAGTAGATCTCTAGTAGTCTGCTAGCTATCTACTAACACTAAATTTCTAGGATTTATTTAAGATTTTTAATAAGTATAAAAAGGGCAAGGCTCCTAATATTATAAAGAAGGATAATAATGATATATACTATTTAGTAGAGGATATAAGAGATAGAGATAATAGTATTAGTGATAGTATTCCTGCCTAATAGTTATAATAGTTTAGTACTAAGTTTATAAGTTTTGGTTTAGTTTAAACTAGTATTCTAGGTATAGTAAATACCTAGCTAAATGCTAGCAATCTACTAGTATAGTACTAGGATAGTATAATAAAATAAATCTCTATTCTACCACTCTCTTTATAGTGATTTCTCCTGGTTTTGATATCCTTCTAAATTTCCTACTATCTTATTAAACTGCCAAACTAATTACTAAGTCCTAATTAGAAAATATAAAGAGTATAGTATGCTTTTACTATTATAATATCTAGCATTATACTAGTATATTACTAGCGCTTAGCTAGTATAGAAAAAACCCTTATAAGGAAAACCACAAAGCTTATAAAGTAGTTCTTTGCCTTTTTCTTACTAGTGCTTAGGGTGCATCTAGGCTTTCTCTTACTTAAACTCTCTAACTTCTCCTAGGCATTTGCTAGTATGTCTTGAGTAAGCTATTTGTTATCCGCAGGACTATATCCTTTCTATCTTACTAGCCATTTAGGCCTCTGCTATTATATCTATATATCTAGTATTCTTTTTACTTCTATTCCTCTTTATATTAATAAGGTCTGGCTAGATAACTATTATCAGTTTGCTAGTATGTTCTTAGTAGGGTTCTAATAATTGTATATAAAACATATTATAAAGGCGGTTATATTTAGTCAGGAGCTTAAGCTTATATAACTGCTTCCAATTTGTTATATAACTTTAAAAGGGCCTAGAAACTTGTAGTCTAGCTTCTTGCTAGTCTAGATTGTCTAGATGTTTCTTAATAAAAGTAAAACCTTATCTCCTATATTAAACTCTATTAGTATATACTTCTTGTTATACCATTTCTTCTACTATTCTTTGGTTTTTAGCTAGCTCTTCTCTAGCTTGCTTTAAATCTTTATAATCTGCTATACTTGTTCTTTTATAACAGGTATCTCCCCTCTTATAGGATGTCCTTAATTCCTTAATAGGTTGTTAGTGGTATACTATACCATGCTTTGTTTAGGGAACACCTAATAGCATTATGTTATATATTGTTATAAGCAAATTTAGCTAAGGAAGGAGGGTTACCTAATTGTCTTTTTATAATAGATATAATAGTATAGCCAAGTTTTAATAGTCTATTAAGCCTTTCTGTTTACTATCTGTTTGTAGGTAAAAGAAGTTAATAACCTATACTTATATATAGATAGTAGTATAGGGCAGACCAGAACTTGCTTATAAAAACAGAGCCTCTGTCTGTTATAATTAATAATAGAAAACCTTAGTCCTTAAACTAATACTTTCCAAATAGCCAGGCAAAGCCTAGTACATTAAGGGTCTTTTAATAAGGGACAAATTTGGCTACTTTTATATATTAACAGACAATAACAAGTAAAGCATTAAATGCTTCCTTACTGTCTTTGTCTATACTTGGCAAATCTATAATAAAGTCTAAAGTAATAGATAAAAAGGGCCTTTCTAGTAAAGGAAGCACCTATATCTTGCTAGCTATCTAATAATATCTAGCTTTTACTCTTTAATAAACATTATAACCACAAACATATACTTGGGTATTACTAGCCAATTCTGGCTAGTAATACTTTCTCTAAACTAAAGCAAGTGTCTTCTTCTAACCAAAATGACTTATAAGGGGATTGTTATAACAAATTTTTATTATCTCTAACTATATAGTATTGTCTGGCGGTATATAGGCTCTTCCCTAGTATCTTAATAGATCTGTAAGGTCTAAATCCCACCCTATAATTAATATAGTATCTGCTTTACACACAAGCTTGCTCTTTCCTATAACTAAGGCGTCCCCTAACTATAGCTCTTTAAGAAGAGGCAATAATAAGTCAGAAGGCATCAAATATAGGTCTTTGTAGCCATTACATTTATAACTACAAGCCTAGGAATACTATTCCTAGCTAGGCACTAGATAACTTTAAACCTTATACCCTAGTATAGGTAATAGACATATATAATAAAGGGGTGGTCAGTCCTGACTGTTCCCTAGCAGACTATTAGAACATTACTATTATAGCTAACTTTAATAGAACTGCCTATATTAAGCATAGTCCTCTCTTCTTACTATCTAAAGCTTTATTAAAAGGTTGTAGTATTATATTCTTGTATTAATTATAAAGTAATCTAGTTGTCTTAAAGGTCTATCTGCTAGATTCTTCCTACTAGCTTTATATCAAATCACAAAATTATATACTAACATGTCTAGCGCCTACCTAGTTGACGCCGGCTAAGTGTCTTTATAGTAGTAAAATATTACAAATTATTATATAGTAATAACATTAATAGGGTAGTAAGCTCCTCTAAATAATGTCTTAATGTTCAAAACTCTTTATAATTACAAGAAGCTCTTAATCTGGTATATTATAATTCTCTTAGGCTAGATCTATCTTTTTACTAAAAAATGCAACTAGGTGCTAGATAGTAGTCTGCTAGCTATTCTCTAGCTATATGTCTAGTTATAAAGTATACTAGCTATTACTTTTCTAGAAGATTAGTCTTAACCTAAGATGGCTTAATAGGGTCAAAATGGATTAATACTGGTATAGTTATAAAAGTATTCTAAAGTATTATAAATACATTCCTCTACTCTTCTTACTAGGCCTCCTTAAAGGAGCCTGTTTCTTTCCCTTTAACTACCTTTATTAGACCAGTTAATGGCCTAGTAATTGCTAAGTATTCTCTAACAAATTGCTAGTAAAAATTTACAAAACCTAGGAACACTAGACATCTCTAAATAATTCTGGCTCTGCCATTCCTTAACTATAGCTATATAGCTTGGCTTTATAGATATACCCTTAGGGGATATAATAAATCTAAGAAAGTCTACCTCCTTAGTTTAAAACTTATATTTAGACAACTTAGTATATAGCTTAAACTGTTAAAGACATTTAAGTATAGCCTTAATATGTTCTATATATTAGCTCTTGTCTAATAAATACACAAGGATATCATCTAGGTAGACAATAAAAATATATTAACTAGACTATATAGTACATTATTAATATATACCTAGAAGGTTACTAGTATATTTAAAAGGCTAAAGGGCATGACTTATACTTAAAGTGACTATATCTTGTCTAAAAGGCAGTTTTCCATTTATTACTAGGGCATATATATACCTATAATAAGCATCTTGTAAATCTAACTTAGTAAAGATCTTTGCTTCCTAGAGTCTATCTAGCGTTTTGCCGATAAGGGGAAGGGGGTAAACGGTTCTTGATTATAACCTTATTAAGTCCCCTATAGTCTATATAAGTATAATCCTCTATCCTTCTTTAACAAAAAGGATAGGGGCACTAGCAGGACTAGTGCTCCTTTTATCTATCCTT
>JAHEWH010000075.1:0-20599 GCA_020726485.1 Halenospora varia
AAGACTCTAGGGAACTTGTAGTTTGGGATGCTGACTTGCGAACCTTTGGGGTAGACCCCACCATCTTTATACTAGCCCTCGCCTCTTTTATAAGGCTCCAAGTCATCCCTTAATTGGTTCTCTGGCGCTGCCTAGCCTGGTCTTGACTTTACAGCATTCTTTAACAAATCGCGGCATGAGCCGTTCACTAGCTTGCCCATTCTGTGGGCAAGAAGGTGTCGGGAATGAGCTATAGTGAAGTTCCTATTGGGTTGATTAGATTCGAGAGTTAGTGGAGAAATGCAGACGAATAGCGTTGTCCTTAGGTGCTAAGACTTAAGTGCAGCCCCCTATCAATCATTATAACCACTTGGCTTGGGAAGGAAGCGTTGATGACTTATATTATATTAACTGTATCTAGAAAAAGCCGCAGCAAGAGCAGGGTTTTGATGGTGCAAACAGAGTCGCCTAGTAGTTGTCCAAGATCAACTAGACTTTCTTTTGGGACCTTCTAAGGGCCTGCTAGGAGGTTTAGTGATAGATGCTTACTAGGCAATAATGGCAAGGCTATAAAGGATGATACATCTCATTATTGCAGGAAGACATGGCCATAGAAAAGTAAGCAAAAGTGATTATTATTATAGGGCCATTTAATGAGTTGAATTTCTGTAGACTATCTAAACATTTAGATCACTCTAATCGAAGCACTTGCTGGGATTAATGAAAAGTCCGTCAGAAAGACTTCGAGAGGATGCCTTTAGGTCAAGGTGAAGGCGCTTCCGCTTCCGGTTAGGCGATGTCTCTAAAGAACTGCCAACTGCTTCAAAATCTCTAAACGCTCAAAGTCTACTAGCACCACATTTCTGATCTTGGGATTTTATAGCATGTTTGGCAGCCGTACATCACGATGCTCCACTCCGCAATCCGATATCTTTGTAACTGCCGCGCTTGTTTCCGCAGCCAGATCCTGTCCTATAGCTGACATCAAATTGCTCTGTGCCTGCACGCCTGCCTATAACATAAGCAGTATATGAACTATTCTGACCCCAAGGTCAAGAAAGTAAGGACAGACAAGAGAGATGTGCCCAAGATATAAGTTCTGCATCTTGTGGTATATATTTGTAAATTCTTTCGAAAAGCTGCTGCTATAGGACTGGAAAGTCCGTCTAAGGTTTTAACAGGGTCGGACAGGGCTTGTTCTTGGACTGGTGATAGAGCCCTGCGTACTGAGGTTCTTGTCTATTTGGATACGAAGTGGTTTTGAGAGAAGCGTATAGCAGGCATATATGTATTCTTCGAATGTTGTGGGTCTTGTCTTGACTTGGCTTCTTGTCGATTTTGCTGCTTATCCTCCGCATGTCTTTGTTCCTGTTCTGCGCGCTTGTCGGCTTCCTCTACATGTCTTTGTTCCTGCTCTGCTTGCTTATCAGCTTCTTGAAGCAGTTGTTCAAGACATGCAAACTCTGATTCTTACCTTAAGGACATTTTGTAGGAGTAGGGTTGTTTTTGAGCTTGCATGCAATGATGCTATTTGGAAGACGCACCAACTGGCGGAAACCGTTTGTTGTTGTCAAATAGGTGCGGGACAACTTCCACTAGACCATTTAGCCAAGTTATATGCATAGAGGACGCTGTCCGAGAGCAACGTCAACCGTCGCGATACTCGGCGCATTGTACTGCCTACTCTATTTTTGAAGGTGTGGAATTCGACACAGGCGACTAAATCCTTGCCTCCAGATTATGGCCGCAAACAAGGCGCAAGAATGTAAGAATCCCAAATAGTCAAATTTCTGGAACTTTTGCGACTAAAGCCTAATGGCATTAAAGCCTAATGTATAGGGGTCATTATGATCACTATTGGGTTGCTAAGCAAATCACATGGCATTAAGCCCCACCACCTATAGAGTTCCCCAAACAACAATCTCTTCCTCCAAATAAATAACCTTATCAACCTCTCAAATTGCAAGCAAGAGATCAGACACCATCCAAGATTGTTTTCTTGTGACAACGATGACTTAGTTGTTCTGTCCGACCACCTCCGCCTAGCTCCGCAAATAGACGTCATCCTACCCTACACTAAGGGGCAGCCGTTTTGCACTATTTTCCGCCGTACTTTAGCATCCTGCCTAGCAAAATATTTTATCAGACTCATTTCTCCTTTGCGCCGCGCACCGTTACCCTCATTACACATGTCACACTTAGCATATTCTATCAAGGGCACAGGCAAGCGCCTCTAACTCTAAAGACTCAACTCTACCTTTGACCCTTTGCGCGAATAGGCCACTCATTCTCTAATCTTGTAACTGGCAAGCCAAACCCCCCACAGCTTAATCCACTATACGCACTATATAGCTGCTTATACTTTGCCAGGCTCATCTTCTTGTACTGCGCGCCTTCACTTCATCCTACTCCGTACAGCTTACTTATACCGCATAGGCCATACACCAACTAGGCGCCCTCTCCACGACCATCTCTAGTCCTCCACCGATTCCTATAGCTGCTCTTGCGATTCCCTATCAGTTTCTGGCTTGGGCGTCGAACGCTAATACTTGACTCCTTCATCGACGTCTACAAGCCTTCTGTCGGTTCTTCTAAAACCAGGCGCCTGTAGGCATATAGCTTGTGCTGCGGCCTATTCCATTCACAAACACATGATAAGAGTTTATTTTAAGGCATAGAGGGTTACAACGCTCACAGCACGGTATAGGATATCTTTATTAACTGCGAGGCCTTTAACACCGGCCGCTGTGCGCCTCTTATACTTGGCTAGAAGGAACGACTCAATAATGGTGACAAAAATTAAGGCCAGGAGTTCTACGGACGATAAACTTGTAGAGGAATGCCAGAACAAGGTAAGGTCATTTCTATAGCTTGCTGTATATGTTTGTAGCGGATACTAAATTTCTTTTAGACTAACTGTGGTGATTGCGACCCTATAATAGCTTGGACAACCCCCTCAAAAGGTATAAGAACAACACCTCCGCAGGATATGCTAGTAATTATTGTCAATGTTCGAAGCAATAGAGGGGCAATCTACATCTATAAAACGGAGAGTGGTGAATATGTCGATAGTATAGGGACGGAGCAGGCTGGCAACCGGGTAATGGTCCCCTAGGATAGTGGCTGGTACTTCTCTGCCGCTAGATCTATAGATATAGGGCATGTTATAAAGAAGAAATCCGGGTAGCTTATACTTGAACATTCTTCACATCATCTTTGGGCGCTACGATGTGAATTGATCCCTCAACTTCCTCAAGATCGGGATAGTGATGAATAGTGAAGTGTTTATGTTATAAGTATCAGTTAGCCATATCCGACCCCGTATCTAGTCGGAAGTTATAACGGCTTGAACATCTTGAAATGTGAGCTTGTACACATCCCTAGTGTACACATCTCCAGTAAGTACAGTAAGAGGTTCTAGTAACTATTAGCACGGAGCCCTTTGGTGCTAATTGATTTTGCTATACCTAGTATCTAAACTTGATCTTGAGATTCTCTAATGCGTCGCTTTTGCTTTACAGGTCGCTTGACCACACTATTTGGCTGTGGTAATATATCTGCAAGGAATCAAACTTTGTCTTTGTAGAAAAGATGGGGGATGTACCATTCACTAAGTTAGGTATTTGATAACTGATGGCAAACGCTTGGAATGCAGAATGATTGATATTAGTGCTGTCCTTGTTGATTTCGATTCGGAGAATAAGGCTAGTACGATCAGAAATTTTCATATCGACGGCTTTGACTTGACCAAGGGCCATGGCGCATAATAGCACCCCTTAGGGTCCCAAGACGCCGTGGACGTCGTGAAGAAATCGTTTGTATTTTCTATGTCTTGGAGAGGTTTGTGCCGTCCCTAGTACCTTAACGGCTTCTGTGACGCGCGCGGCCTTGCCATCGCTCAAGCTTCCGAGGAGCTTAAGAAGCTTACTAGCAGCAACAAGCTTGCCCCAAGCCTCTTCAACTTAAATCGGTTTATGACAAGAAGACGGTGCCTATAGGCTCTCTATTAGGACGTCTGAGAAAGGTATGTGTCTAATAGAAAGTTTTGATGGAAAATCGTTATGGCGTTTGATGGGAGGTTTGACGCAAAGTTTGTTGCAACGTTTAAAGGAAGGATTGTTAAGGCGTCTGACGTAACGTCTGATAGGTCTGATAGAATATTTAATGAAAAGTTTGGTTAACGACGGCCACTAAACAACAATTAGAAGGTTTAATATAAGATGGAATGATTGATAAGATGATGATGGGAACAGTAATAAAATATTGATGAAAGTGTTGATGGAAAATTGATAAGAGAATCGATAGGAACTTGGTAAGCTACGGAGAACACATAGACACTAAAAACCCTTACAGCAATTTTGACTTCCAATCAAACTGCTCCTTTTAAGCGCCACACTACAAGAACGCCATTTCAAGCCATCAATCTAGCTCTATGCCAAGCCCCCTTATTATATGTGACGACCTGGCCCATTCAAACATTGATACAGGACTGATTGGAGTGCTTCTATTCTTGGAGAACCGTATAGTCGGTACTCTATCAACGCTTCCTTTGACAAAGTCTTGCAGGCCTAACGCTGTCCATGCTCCACTTTAATGTGCCGCTTCACTTCGTATTGTCTTTGATGAATCGACAAAAGCGGTGATAATCTACCACATAGAGACATTCCATATTTGGAGACTTGCATAATCAATATGCTATAAACTCATCCTCCAATTATATACATGGTCTAAATGCTATCAATGCCACATTAATGTCTTGCTTCCCCCGCATTGCTCTATGGCATCGACAAAGCCATCTTGATTATTTAAGGAGCCAATACATCATGCTCCAACCGTGGTTTATCTAGGGGACAACAGAATCAGCTTCCTTGATCGACCGTCCTGCGTTGGCCGCGCAAGAATGGTCCTCTATTACGAACAATTATACAGAACTCAAGAATATATAAGAGTAGAGATTCCCTCTCTAGTTTTGATCATCACACTCCATGCTCCCTAACATCTAGCACTTCAAGCATCATTCCGAACCTTCTTACTCTGTACATATCTTGTCTAGCACATACATAAAGCATCTATTATGCTTATATTAACAATGGCTCTAATAGAGATGGTTTAATGCCACCCCCTAATGTCCCTACTAGCGACCAACATGCTACCGGATAGCCCAGGTCTATTGCCTGTCGTCACATTGAATAATGAGCAGGCTACGGAGATAGCAAATGCGGTAGCTGCTATAAAGATAACTCACCTCCCTTCTTCTAAACGCCTACTCGGGAACCCACCGCCCTTGCCTGCAACACTATGTTCTCCTACTCCCTGCCAGACATTTTTAACAAAGTCGACCTTACAGGTGGCCGTGGAGTTTGCCTAGCAGATTATAGAAGTTCTCAAGTCCACCAATACCAAGCAAGCGCCGCCTCCTCCTCCTATAGAGCCGTTAGGCGCCAAGGAGTCGAAAGCCAGAGCTTTAACACTGGAATTCAAGAAGGTCAGCAAAATGTAAGCTTTTACCAGAGTCTATGTTCTACTTACCTAAAGCTGATATCATATAGCTAGGACAAAGCTGTATACAAGTATAAGATTGTGGAGTCGATAACCCCACCTGACAAAGAGGACAAATTTGATGAATATATCTTTGTTGTCCGTACCAGGATTGGTAAGTACCCGTCTCCACACAGTAGGTCATCCCCTTCTGACGACAAGGACTAGATAGGAAAACTCAAAATCAGATACATTATATCGATATAAAATCTCCAGGCTTACAAGACGTCCTCAGGGAAGTTTTGCAAGATGTCGATAGGATCTGCCTACAGGAAGAGAAGCCATCGGTAAGTCTGAAGCCGCCACTAAGTACTTAAATGCTAGAGTGCCTACTAACTGAGTATAGGTGGAGCAGAATCTGCTCTACCACTACCTCCTTGATCTCGAAAAGTATCGAAAATCCGGCGGCGCCGCCCGTGATAGTTCTACCTTAGACCATCTTGACTTGTTAGTAGGTTATATTAAGAGAACTTATACTTTGATAACCGAGCGCCTTGGCCCACTTCTCAAGAAGCATCAAATCATATATGACCTTCTGTGGACGCTCTTCAAGCCAAATTCTCTGGCGTACACAAAATGTTTTGGCACTAGCCAGCCAAGATGTGTCAAGTACAAATTTGGGGAAGAGAAAACAACAAAGGGTGGGGTAGAATACTTCTACATCAAGGCTTGCTATTTGGATTTTGACAGGAAGGTATTTAGAGAAGCCTTAAGTGAGCATGCTATTAAGAAATTCCGTAGGGCGAAACGGATCACTGCTCTTGAGGTGTTTCCCCTCAAATACCATCTAGGCGAAAAGCATGTAAGGACCCTTCTTACTAAATGCGGTAAGAAATTTCTGTCTATAATGGACGTCCACCTCTGCAAGTACAAAGGCAAGGCATTCTACATCAAGAAAGAACAGGTTGTCAAAATTTATATCAAAAGCCAAGTCATGGTCAACGCGGCCTATTTTAGAGAAGAGAACCCGAACTACACTAGACCAAGCATCAAGGAATCCGATAAGGGCTCCGGCTAGATCCTTTTTGATCTTGCCGAAGTTTGTGAAAAGTCGTTGTCCTTAGCCAAGGGCAACGGAATGGATCCCTTAGAGGTGAAGGGAGACGACCTGCTTATTTACAGTCTAACCGTTCCTAGGTTTAGTTTAGGCAACAGAAGATGGGGTGAGCATCTGATCCTTTTCTGCTGTCATAACAAATTCCCCTCGGCTGACTTATTAATATAGCGGAGTTGGCTGTCGCCAATATTAAAGAGATTGACTAGAAACAAGCGGCGTTGGACGACCTTCACATTCCCCCAAAGAAGAAGAAGGCCGTGCAAGCTCTTTCCGAAGCCCATATTAGGCGGGCGTCGACTAATCCCTTTGACGATGTTATAGAAGGAAAAGGACAAGGGTTTAACGTTCTCTTATAGTATAATATCTGGTCTCTGTTTTTGTCATGATTCTGCTGACATGTTGTATTAGTGGACCACTAGGTGTGGGTAAGACCTTGACGGCCGAATTGATCGCCGAACATCTTTAGAGGCCACTTATACCGGTCTCTGCTAGTAAGCTTGGCACAACAACACAGGCGGTCGAAGAGCGACTGCCTCATATTTTTAAGCGCGCTTCTTGATGGAAGGCGGTCCTCCTTCTAGATAAGGCAGATGTTCTTCTTAAGCAGCGCTTAGTTCAAGATATCTATCAAAATGCTCTTGTCTGTGTGTTTCTACGGACTCTAGAATACTATCAAGGAATGATGTTCCTCACTACTAACCGCGTAGAGCAGATCGATGACGCCATTGCTAGTAGGATCCACTTCAAACTAAAGTATGATAATTTAAACCAAGAGTAGCGGACTAATATCTGGCGAAGATTTCTAGAAAAGGCAGCTATACCTTAGGGAGCGCCAAGTTATAGCAACAACGACTTCGAATCTTGGGTACGCAAGAAGCGCAATGGTCGCGAGGTAGGTCTGTCCTTAACATGTTTAAGAAGCAAACTGATCATCGTACCATTTTAGATTAAAAACCTGGTGTCCACGGCTTATGCTCTGGCTACTTAAGAGGGATGCCAGGTGACGATGTCCCATCTAGAAGTGGCTATTGATGTATGCGACGATTTCAAATGTGATTTTAAGGGCACGGGGTCAAAGGAAGCTATAAACGGTTATTTCTAGCCTGTGTATTTTGAGAATCGGAGGGGTAGGATTGAGTTGGTGGTTTCTTAGTATTTTGCCTTTTGATGTTTATATGCTCTATGTTAGTGCAAGATAGTAGGGGAGCAGGAAATTGTAGTATTCCCAGGCAAGGGAATGTAGAAGAAGCCAATAAGTAGATATACTGTTTCCTTGACCTAGCCTTCTGTCAATCAAGGTGTTTTTTGTTACATGTCATAATAATCTCACCAAGACTTTGCTCTTCCATTTAACATCCTTACCGACATTTTAAAGTTTTGTTTTATGTTATAAAATCTTACCAAGACCTCACCAAGGCCTTACCGAAACTTTGTTTCCAGTTTTGTTGCATATCGCAAGGAGGACGACTATATAAGAGGCGGTTGAGTGTGGCTGCGTATTAGACCACTTAGTGGCCGACCTGTGCCTCGAAAACTGAACTATAGGAGCCGAGTTGTGGTGGGGAGCCAGATTTGGACCCCTCAATTCTAAAAATAACCTTAGATCTACCCGAAGATCAGCTATAAGGACTTTGTTGCAGGTTCTGGCTCTTACATGACAGGACCTAGTGTGAGAGATCCAAATAGGCTCCAGGTATAGTGAAGGGGGTTATTCTATATATATCTCTTAAATTCAAGCTTCCAGAATACTAGTGAGTGTATGTCGCTTTGGCAAACATATAAGAACTGATCCCCAGCTCACAACAAGTATGTCAAAGCTCTAATTGGAGATGGAAGCCGGTTTCCCTTTTGCCACGGATGCTCATCTCCTCAACACTAGATCTTGACTTAAAGCATGTATCTAATCTTGATAACTACTTCTTCGACCGTTATTTATATACTATAACAAGGATTTTCCTTCTGCTAGGACTGACAGTACCACCAATCCTCATTCCATTAAATATAGTTGACGGCAAGAACAAGGATGGGGGAGTAAAAGGACTTGACCGTCTAAGCTTTTCAAATGTTGGCTTCTTGCACACAGACAGGTACTAGGTCCACCTTATGGTTGCGGTACTTATAGTTGCTCTAGTCTGCTATATGCTCCGGCATAAAGTGCAAGAGTACGCGAGAATTCAGAACGATTCTCAGTTAGGTGTCTCTAGATCATCACTCCTCATCTCAAGCTTGGTGCAACAACCCTCTTTTAAGGCAATATAACGACACTTCCACAAGACTGCCGGCGGCGTACATTCTATAACAGTAAATCAGGATTATAGTAGTTTATGTGCCAAGTTGTGTCGACAAGATACACTACTCAGGAAGCTAGAGATCGCCAAAACCACTCTTATAATGAAGGCAAACCACAAACGAAAAGTAGGTCGTACAAAGGATGGGAGTGGCAACGGATATAGCCATCCTATACCCCTATAGATAAAATACCTAGATCAGAAAGACCGCCCATCAATTCTTCTCCCACTATTTTCATAGCTCCCCCCACTCCTATTTGTTAGAGTATAGGCTGATGCAATCCGTCATTTCTGTACGGAGGTTTCCTGATCAAATGTCAAGATTGAATGGGATCAATAACACCTAGACAAGTTCCCTCAAACCAGCTCCTTCCTTGTCCATTTCAACTAGAGAATCTTGACACTGCTTGTAACCATCGCGCTTAAAGCACAAATCCCTCCTTCTTGGACACTTAAACATAGCACCACTCTAGGTGACACAATCTAGGCCTATATCTTGATTAGCTGGTGGCAGTAGTGTATTCAGACAATTATTGTCTATTTTCTTATCACTATACTAACACTTGGCTTTGTGGTCCTAGTTATGATTATTAGAACACTCTCCCAAATCAAATACCTTACTAATATAGTCTCTTGGTTATAATAGATAGGAACTCTTCCAAATTGGCTTATTGCGGTTATTTAAGGAATGTTCCCTCTAGCACTCTTAGCCGTTATTACCACCGCAGTTCCAATTATAATCCGCCAGATCACAACTATAAAGGGGCTTTATTTATGTCAGGCCATCAAGAACCATGTTCAAATCTACTATTTTATCTTCCTCTTTGTGTAGGGATTTCTTACTATATCCTTATTAGCAGGTATCACAACCATTATAGGAGAATTAGCTGACATGATCCAAGCTATACTATTAGTGCTTGCGCAGAATTTACCTAAGGCATATAACTACTTCTTCTCTTATATAATTATAAGCACTATTATCACAGTCGTTTCTATGCTTATATATGTCAAGCTGCTTATAAATTTGTCTGTTCTCTCCCCTCTGTTTGATAAAACTACTAGATAGAAGTGGACAAGAGTAGGCAACATAAACCTACAGAAATGGGGGACGTTTATACTAGTCTTTACAAATATTGTATATATTAGTGGGCTTATCTTCCGCCTACTATCAAGAGCACCACTAATATAGGAATGCTCCAGGTCTCACCTATTTAGTAATTGCTCCCCTTATTCTGGTCTTTAGCATGGTTTATTTTGCAGCACTCTAGGTATTATATCGATCCTTTCCTCCAAAACTCATAGAGTTGGATCTTGGTACTAACGGTCTGTTTTATCCTATAGCAATATGCCAACTATTCACCAGCATCTATTTTATAGAGTTGTGCTTATCCGGCTTGTTCTTTCTTGTGCGCGACGCTAATAACAGAGCGACATGCACCGTACAGGCAATCATTATAATAGTAGTAACTGTCTTAACTATATTATTCTATTATACTATAGATTATACTTATTAGATCTGTTAACTACCACTTCTAGATGTTTTTAAGGAGAAAATAGATCGAATTAGCAGCCAATACAAGGATCAACTAGATAGGAGTTGTAGAAGAGAGGTTGGCCAGCACTTAATTGTAAAGGCAGGGATGGTCCAAGCAGATATTGTTCAAGACAAGGCTCTAAGAGTTTCTTGTCCTGTCGTCTGGATTCTAAAGGACGATCTAGGGATTGTAGATAATAAGATATTCCATATAAGAAGTACCTATAATAAGATGTGGATCAGTAATAAAGGTGCATCTCTAGATGAAACGGGCAAACTAAAATTATAGGGGTCGCCTCCAGACTCCTATAGATAGGGGCTGTAATTTAATGTTAAGACTAGACGGAGGGAATTATTATTACTTGTGTTTAACAAAATGAACACCCTATCTGCTTCAAACAACTCAATAGGTCTGCGCTCTATACACTTAAGTTTATAGCGGATTTAATTGACATAGATTATGTCTGATTGTTCTGTTAGTTCCTTATGTCAAAGTTATCAAATAATATTTACATTCTAGCAGTCGTTAAATGTAGACATTATAGTTCATGAGAATCTGTTAAAAAAATGCGCGAGAGGCATGGGAGTAGAGGGCCTGTACCCTTAGAAAGCAAATGATGAGAAGCCAAATTTGAAGGTGTGTTAGAAAACAGCGCCTACTGTTAAACTGTGGCACACTCTAGGCCAGTTGGGAACGTAGTATCATGTCACAGGAATTATAAACAGAACTTAATAGGGTAAATCAAGTAAATTGACAACTGTACAGAATAAACTATAAGGTCCTCAGGGTACATATATAGTCTGCTAGTAAGACGTGCTTGGAACATATACCTCGGGCCTCGGGCCATTATTAGAGCCTCAGGCCACTAGGCACACTTCAACAGCCCCCTTATATCAAACTGCAGGCCCCCTAAACCCGTAATATATCCTGTGCTTCCTATAACCCTATCCACGGTCCCTTACGGACCAACAAGCCTCTAAACACATCTGCTAAACGCCCGAAACCCTAGTGGCTTTGTCAGGACGTCCGCAAGCATATCTTCTATTAGACAGTAGTCTAGCTTGATTTTTCTATACTCTACTAGTTGCCTAGTATAGTGGTATTAAACGTCGATGTGCTTAGAGCAAGCATGGTTCTTAGGGTTTTCTGCTAGGGCTATATAGCCCTGGTTGTCACTATACATCTAGACTTCCCTTAAGTCTCCTAAGAACTGTACAAACCCAAGCTCCCTAAGCAAGTCCCAAAGCTATACTGCTTCCTTGCTTCCTTAGCACAGAGCAACATACTCTGCTTCTATAGTTAAGGTAGATACAGACCGTTGCTTCCTAGAGTACTAGGCTAACAGGCCCCCTAAGAGCATAAATATAGACCTGTAAGTTGATCTGCGGTCCGTATAGTCTCTAGCATAGTCTGAATCGATATACCCCTCAACCTTTTATCCCTTCCCTAGAGCCAAGAAAGAGATCCTAAATTTGCAGGTGCCCTTAACATACCTAAGTGTCTGTCTTATACCCCTTAAGTGCTTCTTCGCGGGCCTGGCTATATACCTGCTTAGTCGCGTGACTATAAAACAGATGTCTGGCTATAAACCATATATTAGGTATAGCAGCTTGCTCACAACCCTCCTATATTGGTCAATATTAGCAAGTATGTCTGTTTTGGACATAGGCTTAAGTACCTTAAGACTTGCGGGCAATGTCTTGGCTTTACAGGCATCTGTAAGGCCATATTCTGCAATTAACTTGTCCGCAAATGCCGTCTAAGTGATCTTAATCGTCTGCTTTGCCCTATTTCTTGTAATTTCAAGCCTAAGAACCTTCTTAACTTCTCCTAAGTCCTTGATCTCCTAGTGCTTGGCTGTCCCTGCCTTAAAGCTTTGGACAGTCTTAAGGTCATTCCCAAGAATAACTATATTATTAACATATAACCCTACAATAAGCTTGTGATCCTTATAGACAAAGATATAAGTGTCTGCAAAGATAGGATATAGTTCAAGCTCTTCTAGGCCCTTACAAGCCTCTAAATACCACTTATAGCCTGACTGCTTTTGTCAAATCAAGTAATAAAAAGGGGTAAAATAGAGAGAACTTAAGTGAGGTCAGAATTGGGGTTGTTGTTATTAATGTCTAAGTGAAGTACTGGGTGTTTTTAAGGTAATGACAGTTTGCGGCTTAATAGTAGCGCTAGGCTAAGAAAAGCAGGTCTATGTGCATCGCTTATTTAACACACCCCCCTAGGTTTGAAGTGTAACAATAACCTAAATAGGAAATAATAAAGCTATTCCCAAAAACAACCAAACATACTCAAAACATAGGAAATTTCTCTGATTTTCTTGATATAATGACGTCATTTCTTTACTTCTAACAAGTGCTTGATGTTGACAAGGTTTAACTGCTATACAAAGCTAGTATGCTTTAGTGGCCCTAGGGCTTTGGTAAGCCCGTCTATAGGCATCTCTTTGGTCAAGATCTACTCCAATTTTACTGTTCCCTTCTTATATTCCTGGCACAACTAGTGCTGGTAGATATCGACATACTTTAGCTTTATAACAAGCTTTGGTGACTCCTTTATCATTAACCGTATTGTCTGGAGGTTATTATAGTTGACTGTAGCATTGGCATCAAGATCTAATTCTAGGTTCTTAAATACTTGTCGCCACTAGAATAGCCAAGCGCATATATATAAGAGAGCAAGCAGCTCTGCCTCTATCGACAACATTATAACAGTCCTTTAAAGCTAACTATACTAGTTGATTATGCCACCAAAAAGCTTGAATATGCCGCCCTCTATACTCTAGCGCCTAACATTATTGTCGCCAAAGGAAGCATCGCTTGACGTTTCTAAGATTGCTGGCTGGCTTGGATCTGGTCTATATTTGAGTGCCAAGTGCCTAGTGTTGTAGAGATAAGCAATGTAGTGATCCGCTACTTCTTTATAAGCTTAGGAGGGGTTCTAGAGGAATTTAGAGAGCTTTTGGAGCGCTCTGGCGACGTCTGGCCTTAAGATTAAAGCAGGGTAGCCAATCGACCCTACTTTTTGTTGATAACAGTGCTTAATGTCATCCTTGGCCACTTTGTTGCTCTTAATTAATTTCTCTAAGGTAAGTGGTGTTTTGGCCTTCTTGTAAAGTAAATTAAACTTCCTGGCCATCTTCTTTAAGTAGGAGTCCTGGTATAACCAGATTTTGTTGCAAGTATGATCCCTAAGCACTTTAATACCTAGGAACCAAGTCAAGTCGCCAATCTCTTATAACTTGACTTGTACCATCAGTTTTGCCTTAAATTGGTCGTAAAATTAGACGTCAGAATGGTGAAATAAGACGACAATATTGTCAACAAAGAAGAAGACAATAAGCTTGCTTAAGGTAAAAAGACAGGCATACTCAGGCATAGGTTTTAGCCCTAACTTGCCTATAATATCGCATAAGAGCTTGTACTATAGTAGTGGAGAGACATATAGTCTATAGAGAGCTCTAAGGAGCAATATGTAACGTTTATAGTACCGCCGATGCTATACCAAGGTGGGAACGTTAGGTTGTGTGTAGTATGCACGAGAGTAATAAGTCAGGGTGTTCCCGTACAGTATAAGAATAGAGTGTATTGCAAATACTATATTGAGTTGAGCATAAAGCTCCTATCTAAGGGAATAACTATAGACTTATATAGAACCTTCCTGCCATAGAGCAAGGGGAGCCCCTAAGGGGTCCCCTAGCTCCCAGGAGCTCAGGAGCCCTCGCGTCGCTCCATCGCTCCCCCACGTGATCCGAGTCACGTGACTCCGGTGCCTATCGTCCCTGGTTCTCTGTGCTGTACCTAAGTACTGCCGAGCCTCAGGCCTGGGACTACACGTGATAATGAAATCATAACACTTCCTGCTATATGCCTTATAGACAGATAGGCACAACTCCTATACTAGAGAAACCTTAGAAATTAATATTATAGGATTTTATTAGACTATTACCTAAGTCTATAGATCTAGTTATAAGAGTAGGACATGATTCTATCCTGATCATTATAGAAAGATTGACCAAATACATAATACTAGTCCCATTCAGGACAAATAGAACTATAGAAGATTTGGCACATGTCTTCTTACAAGAAGTTGTCTTAAGGCACAGACTGCTAGACAAGATCTTGTCCGATAGAGACAAGTTGTTTACATCCAAGTTCTAGACATTGCTTATAGCACTGCTTGGAGCTAAGAGAAAGTTATCTACAGCATTTTACCCTCAAACAAATAGTAGAAATAAGAGAATAAACTAAGTCATTAAAGTATACTTATAATGCTATATTAATTACTAGCAGAACAGTTAGGTATAGCTATTACTATAGAAGAGACATACTAAGGCATAATGCTTAATAGAATCAAGAATAAGAGATGACTAGGTATTGTTAAAAAGTAGGTTAAATTGTCTTGTTGTCTTTTAGTCTTGCTGTCCGAAACACTCTGCTTTTAACCCCTAAGTCAGGTGATCAAGTCACGTGCCCCGCCATATACGTCCCCCATCTAATAGGTGTCGTCCTCGCACACCTGTCACATGATCACGTCTAGCCCAACTCTGCCATCCCAAAAACAACCATCTTTCAACGACACAACTAGCTTATATCAAGGCCTAAACGGCAATAGCTATTATATAGTCTCTAGAGGCATGTATGTGTGTATGTTCTCGTCGGCAGGTCATGTCGCGTATACAGGTAGGAAGCTCTGTAGTTATAAAGGATAGGTAGGAAGGAATGCTGTGAAACGACTCTTAAGGTCGCAAACAAGAAGTATAGTCATAAATTAAAAGGCAACTAAGAATAGAAGTGATTTGTCGGCCAAACAAGTCGTTAGATCGTATAAAGGCAGTGTTCGTGTAAATCATGTCGCCAGACAGGCTCAATTAAGAGGTCTGCGAAGGTCGTCTACAAGACTGTTCCCAAGTGACAGTAGAAGTGGTACTTATGTCTTGACAGAGAGATAGAGGTTTTGAGGGCGTTGGCAGAGTTATAACTTGACGGTTAGTTGTGCTTTGTCTAGAACGCTAGATATTTCGACGGCGGCTGCGACAGCAACAACTTGGCTGCGAATCAAGGGTTGTGGCGTCTCTTAAGAGCCTTTAATCGTCCCTGCGTAGGTCACCAAAAAGATGTAGGAGGGTTGGAATCAACCACACCAAGATCACAGGAACAAGAACAGGATCTGATGTATAGAGAGAGAAGTTATAAAGAAGGGCACAAAAACCCGTGTTATATAAAAGAGTTGTTAAGAGAATGTGTATTTATATTATAAAGTTGTGTTGTTATAAAAAGATAGTGATATCTGTCTGCACAGAAAATTCCAGCCATGTTATACTCGCATGCGCATCACGTGCAAGTCACGTGATCCCCACCACATTACTATTAGCACAGTTTGTGTATAACAGTTTTATTATAGAAACAACACTTGTTACTCTATTCTATATTAACTATAGATATAAACTAGAAGCATATAGAGAACTAGGGATTATAGACATCAATAATAACTTAGCCCAAATCCAGGTTACTTATATTAAGGAACTGTATAAAGAATTAGTAGACAAGCTGCGATTTGTTACAAAAAGGAATGCGCACTACTATAACACAAGGTATAGTTAGGAGCTAACACTAAAAAAGGGGGATAAAGTCTATCTTTTATAAAAAAACATTTAAACAAAACAACTAAGCAACAAATTAGATTACAAGAAACTTGGACTATATAAGATCAAACATATCAAAGGACCTTTAAATTATAAATTAGCCTTGCTAAAAACAATAAACATCTATCTAATGTTTTATATATCTCTCCTCAAACCAGTACTAGGGGGAGCACCGCTAGCTCTAAAAACAGAAATCTAACTAGTTAACCTAGAAGCCAAATATAATGTCAAAGAAATTTTGGACTATAAGTTTGTTAGGAACTAGCTTAAATATTTAGTCAAATGGTTAGGATACCTATAATCGGAAAACTTATAGGAACCCAAGTCAAATCTTAGGAATTGCCCTAAGAAGCTTAAGGAGTTTTATCGCCAAAATCCAGGCCTTGCCAGAATGGGTCATTAGGCGGATAGACCTCAAAAGGGTCAAATAAGGGGTCGGGGAAGGACTGGCTAGAGTCGGCCAGGGCGGGCGATTTGGTAGCCCCTAGCTTTTGCTATAGCATTGTTCCCTCTAGTTCCCTCTTCTCCCTCTCTTCCTTTTCTTTTACTTTGTGGGACTCTAAGGCGTCTAACTTGTCTAGGGAGTTTAAGCCTGTAGCAACTATCTTCTTTTCGCGCTTATCTAAGAGTTTCTCTTATTTGTTTAGACGAAGTATTTTTGCTATCGCCTTGTCCTTCTTGTTATAAAGACGCCGCCTCTAGGCGTTAATCGACTCCTATTCGAAAGAGGAAGCCATCTAGTTTAAAGCCCTTATATTACAGGATCTACCCTGACAAGTACACTTAGCACAATAGGAGTACTATAGCGACAAGACATAACAACGACTAGATTTGGCATAACAGGTATAAGGAGCCATTTCTTTACCGGTTCTTTTAATTCTGTTTATAAGATCAAAGTACTAAGTTTGCTTTAACAAGCGTTTGAGTAGTATATTAAGAAAGGAAGAAGGCTATAGACCTTTAATGATATTTCTTTAGGTTACCTTAAGTATAAGGACTATACTAGTACGGAAAGGGGATAGTGTTATGAACATATAAATAGCACAGGACTCTAGGCTTAAACGGATGTTTAGGCTACTAGCAGGGCAGCCTGTATTATAAGGAATACAGAACAGTTAGCGTCTATAGTAGCTTGTTGGAATGTTAGACATTATAGGACAAGTGTTATATGACCTAAGCAAGGATCGCCAGATCGCAAGTCAAGTCTGCAAGCTGCTTGCCTAGATCATATATAAGCCAGGCAAGCTAGGAGAACAAAGGTTCTATATAAGCCTAGGTAGTTTCCTTAGATAGGAGCTTTGTGCTCAACTTACTTTAGTTATTTAATACAAGCTTTGTTTACCTATTTAAGTAACAAGTTCACTTCTAAGTAAACAACCACCTGACTGCCACACTTCTGTTATAATACCAACCTAACATTACTAAGTACTTGGCTATGCTTAGCCAGTATCCCTATAATCGTTATAGTGGCCTAGAGGACTTGTTTGTTGTCCTTGTCTAGGTTATCAAACTTGTTATTATTAAACTTAGTATAAAGTCTAAGTTATAAGAGAAAGGTACTAAGGTCAGATCGGCTACTATTATAGGTTTTAGGTAGCTTGAGCTTAAGGCTCTTGACTATATTGACTTTGACCTTGTTGTAAGTTAGTGCCTTATATATCTCTATATTGCTTCTAGAGGAAGGTAGAGTGACTTTCTTTCTAAGAGTGCTTGGGGTAAGGATGGATGCTAACCCTTATATAGATATAGTAATGACTGTTGACTTCAAACAAGGTGCTTAAAGTGTAACAAATACGGTTTAGTCTTTAATATAAAAGACTAAGATAATGTTAGTTAGTATTATAATAGAAGTATAGCAGTCAGGTCTGGTTGTTTACTTAGAAGTAAACTTATTACTTATATTAAAGGTAATAGAGTATATTGTAGATAATAAACTAAGTTAAGCACAAAGGTCCTATCTAAGGAAATATAAACACTTATATAGAACCTTTGTTCTTTATACTAGCTGTGCTAGCTGGCTAGTAGAGCACACAAGCCTGCTAGCTTGGCTAGTAAGCTATTATATTATATGACCTAGACCCCCTGTTCCTAAGGTCTTTCTGTCATTCTATAAATAACTAATATAAGTCCAACTCTAGTAGGGACTAGAAGTTCTCCTAGGAGTGTTCTCCTAGGAATGCTATTTGTAACGTTTATAGTACAGCCAATACTATACTAAGGTAGGAACATTAGGTTGTGTATAGTATACACAAGAGTAATAAGTCAGGGTGTTCCTATACAGTATAAGAATAGAGTGTATTGCAAATACTATATTGAGTTGAGCATAAAGCTCCTATCTAAGGAAACAACTATAGACTTATATAGAACCTTCCTGCTCCTAGATCTAAGGGATCAAACTGTCAGTCCTTTAGATCCTTTCCTTAGATCTATCCTAGATCCCCTTTGCTCCATCACATAACCCTCTAGTTATATAACTTTATGCCAACCGTCCCTAGTTCTCTATACCATACCTAGGTACTGCCAAGCCTTAGGCCTGGGACTACATATAATAATAAAACTATAACACTATCCCCTTCCGTACTAGCATGGCCTCTATACTTAAATGACATATAGAAAACATCCTATAAGGTCAACGACCTTCTTCCTTTATTATGTCCTTTAACATCTCCAAGAAGTATAAAGAACGTTTGCGGCTTGCCTATCTTATTAAAGACACTAGTCTTGACATAATGCCTTGTTCATTCTGTAAAAAACAAAATTAGAAGTATATAGTGGCGCCTAAGGAAGACTCCTTACGGTGCTCTAAGTGCGTTTGTTATAGTGGAAAGTATAACGTCAATGGTCCTTTGTCCTTAGACTAGGAGTCTATTAATCGTCAGTAAGAAAAACTAATATAAGAAGAGGAGGAGGCGATGGCAAAAATCCTCCGGCTATAGAAATAGTAGTCTTTCTTGCGCAAGTATAAAAAGGAAATGCTCTGTTATAGTCTCCGCACCCTTAACAAGCTAGACGTAGTAAAAGGAAAAGAGAGGGAGGAGAAGAAGAGGCAGGAACGCAAGAGGGGCAGTAGTACAAGCTGCTAGCTACCAAACCGTCTGCCTTGGCCGACCACGGCCTCTTAGGCCTTAACCCTGCCTTTAATCCTAGTCTAGAATACTAGGCAACCTGGGATGTTGGCGGTAGAACGCCACAACCTTCTTAGGGCAGTTAAGATTTGCCTTAGGTTCCTATATATTTTCTAATTATAGGTGTCCTAACTATTTGATTAAATATATAACCTTGCCTCTAATATACTAATAGTCTAGTAGTTTTTGACATTATACTTAGCATTTAGGTTGACTAGTTGGATTTCTGTCTTTAGAGCCTTTGGTGCTCTAGGAGGTGCTAGTTTAAGAAATAATATATAAAACACTAAGTAGATGTTTATAGTCTTAGGTAATGACAATTTGTAATTTGTCTTTCCTTTAACTTTATTGATTCTAAATGGTCCTAACTTTTTGTGGTCTAGTTTGTTACTTAGTCGTTTTGTTTAAATGTTCTTTCTAAGCAGATAGACTCTATCCCCCTCTTTTAGTATAGGTCCTATACTATGTTTCTTGTTATAATAGGATGCTGTTCTTTCTATAATAAACTTAAGGTCTAAGACCATTTCCTAATATAATGTCTTTAGTCCTTTGACCTAAATCCTGGCTGCTTTATTGTTGTCTTTATTAAGTAGTGGTGTTTTGTACACAACTAGATTATATTTATAGTTTGTATAGTTTGGCGATATCTTTGTTATTTTGGTGCTAGAACTATTATATACAAACTATACTAGTGGCAATAACTATACCTAATCATTTGTTAATAGTTTATATAACACCTAAGATATGCTTTTATAGTCTAATTTAGTCGTTCTGTTTGTCTATCTGTCTGTGGGTAAAACACTATAGACATCTTTCTCTTAACTCCTAGCAATCCTATAAGGGCTGTCCAGAATTTTGATATAAAGAGCTTGTCTCTATCAGAGATGATTTTGTCTAGTATGTTATAGTTTGCAACTATAACCCTTAAGAACATATATGCCAGTTCCTTGGTGTCACTTGCTTCTTTATATAGTAATATATATATATACTTTATAAGTCTGTTAGTAATGACCAGGATAGAGTTATACTCTACTCCTATTATTAGTTCCTTAGATAATAGTAGTTTTACTACAAAATCCCAAGTAATGGATTTCTATAGTTAAGATAGCATATTAGGTGTCTGCATTTGTCTATATAAGGCATGCCTTGTGGCTTTGTTCTATATACAAGTATTATAACTTGATATTACCTCTTTTACCATTTTCTTATACTAGGAAACTAGTATATTCTGGACAGTTGGTCTATAGTATAGTGTATTCCTTAGTGTCTATATGCTAGTAGTATATATTGTTTACAAATAAAGTCTAGTCATATCTTTCTTGGGATATAGACTTTTCCTTTATATATAAGGAGCCCTTCTTTAGTTATTCTAAAGTAGTATGCTTTTGTTTTTACTATTATATCCTCTATATATACAGCCT
>JAHEWH010000076.1:0-20593 GCA_020726485.1 Halenospora varia
TCTGTAAGTTTTGGGCGTTTCCAGAAAGCTGTCACGTTCCACATACGCCATCCTCCGATCGGGTAAACATACAGCTTGCCTTCAACAAACTATTCGCCGAAGCATTAGTGGGTTCCCACAACCCATAGAATGGTTTGTCGAAAGACAGAAGCTTAATGCTAAATTTGGACAGCCTGACACGAAAGCAGACTTGAACGCTCTGGGACCCATCCTGTAACTGTGAGCTTCAACGTCGCCGTGAAATATCGGTCCCTACGTCAGACAGCAGAAAGCGCTCTCTCCCTTTCCGGATGAGGACACGGAAGAAGCGGCGTTGTTTATAATGAAGCCTGATAATAATACTGGCACTAGATTAGAATTTAACCGCTTTCTCTAGTACAGTAGAAATCGAAATCGGCTTTACACTTGAACACTCTATAATTTTTTGTTGGCTCATCTTTACAGGTACACTAGCCTATCTCATCATCCACTTTGTACTTTTCCTCGTCTAGTCCTGGCTCCACCCACTTGGCTGACCGAAAGCACATTTCAGCTCCTTCATTAAAGACTTAATGTCATCCACTTCTTGCTTCCCTGTGATACTTAGGATCATGGGCCATTCTGGCTCCTCGAATATGTCATCCTTCTCTCTCTATACTTCCCCACTCATACCGGACGAAGATACTCATCTTATCTTACGCGCTCTATAATAGAAAGAACTATATATATGCGCCTCGCTCCATTCGCCTAAGCGCTATAAGTTAGGCAAGGATACTATTAGATCACATATACAGTATTAGGTTTAAAGGTCTAATAAAAATCCTAGGCAATTTAATCAGGACCGCCTGAATCTACTAGTAGAAATTTCTGAATAGTAGTAATCTGTTGAGCAGATAGACCTATAAAAACCTGTTCCTCGATAACATATGATACACTCTGCCAGACTCCCAGTGTAAACTTGTTTAACGAATATAGACTTCGAGCGGTTCTCGTACTAAGTAGTCTTGCTGAATCGCCCAACCCCGACTCTTTTATACTTGTTTTCCGCTCTCTGTCTCACAATCAATATGTACCACTCTCGAACCCCCGACCAAAAGTTCTGATACCTCCTCCCTACAACAACACCTCGTTCCCCACCAAGGTCTTTACCATCTTCGACGTCATACGTAATCCACCCTATATCCATTTCACCTGAATTTAATACCTGGCGACGTACCACCTCCGACTCTGCATCCTCTTTTAAATGGCAATCCCGAAACACCCATACGTTAGTGATCAAGGTGTTTTTGTCCCCTTCGGGATATTTCAGTGTTGCGACTTCCAAGTCGCCATGCTGAATATCCATAAATTTGATGCCTCCAGTATATGCCATCCAAGACCATGATGGCACTTTGACAGATTCGTACTCGATCAGCGTCATCTTACGCAGACCAGACCGCTACAAGAGAAGATTTCGGTGAAGGTACAATTCAAAGATGCCGTAACTCTCGCGAGTATAAAGAGCGTCTCTAATGCGGGTCGTTAGCCCAGATATTGCAACAACTCTGTCGGTATGCTTCGAGAGGCTACGCTCTGAATAATCCTCGAAGAAAGATTGCAGGAAATATATCGTAGCTACAAATCCTGAACGAAAAAGTAAATTCGGAAATTTTGGATCGAGTTTAAAGTGCTTCTTCGTGCCCTCTGAGCTAAGGAGTAAGGTATTCAAGTTAGCACATATCAGTTTAGGGGAGTTTGTTTCAGCTCTTACGTTCTCAATTGAACCAAATCTTCGCAGTATACCCCTTCGCCGCATTCCCAATATACTTGGCTAGCGCCGAAATGTATAGTCCGACGAGACAAGAACCGTTCTTGCATAACCCAAGCTCGGGTATTAAGCACAGCCTCCTTTTCTACCTCCTTATCAAAATCGGCCATGCCAGTGCAGACATAGACTGTTCGACCAGAATCATCTTGAACGTGGACATACTCGCTACTAACGTTCCGCTTAAGGAATCCCGCATTTGAATCGATAGCCGATGTTGCAGCGACTGTGCAGTAAGCCGAAGCATAGACGCCTTCCATGCGCTCAGATTCTTGGTCCCAGTCTCCGTTTTTCCCTTGTATAATACAGAGCGAGTCAATCCAGAGATACTGGACCTGAAGGCCACGAGCCACCTTGACAGCGTCCCGAAACGTTAGTGGCAGATCGGCGATACTGAATCCTTTTTCTCGAACGACAATATTATCCTGAGTTGTGCAATATCGAGGCACCTCACCGGGCCGAAGTTTGCCCCAACAGTGGGACAAAGCGATGTATTTCCCTGCCCCTATTTCCTGACCAGAAACCAGTTTTAGGAAATCTGGGTTATAATCTGAACCATTCTCGATACCCACGGAGAGGAGTCTTGTAGGTAAACCATGATCATGGAGCTCGTAATTCTCATACTTGCACGAAGTATGTTTGTCACACCATTGAAGCCAGGCGCGAAGCAGTGCGAATCGCAGAGGACTATCAGTTGCAGGCAATTCTGGGAAACTAATCTGGGTTTGGTTGTCAGATCCTAATAATATTTAGTAAGCTGTGCCTCGCGAAATGTTTTGTAGAGAATCGAAAAGACTAACTCAAATCCGAGCATAACCCGAGAATGCGACTGCGATGTCCATTTCGTTCTACTAGTAATGCGGATCCAGTTCTACCTACTTTGGCGTCCTGTCTATTAACGCCATCCTGACTGACTGTGCGGATAATTAGATCGCACAGTAGGCAGTCTTCTGTAGCAGTGCACAACTCAGAAAAATCGATACTAGTGTGGTTGAAAAGTATAGAGCCGCATCGGGTACAGCACTGGGCTGGCGCTTTTGAATTTAATGAAAAATCAGATTCTGTACGCCATTCGCTCATCAAATGATCAGCGAAAGTATTATCGAAGTGGTACTCCCAGTCTTCAGACTATAATCCTGTTAATAATCATAAAATATAAATTATAAATAAACGAACAATAACTTACAGGCTACGCCAGGAAACACCACAAGGTTAGTAGTAGCCCCTTATATACTCGGTATCGCAGATCCACTTACAGGCTACGCCGGGAAACACCACAAGGTCAGTAGTAGGCCCTTATATACTCGGTATCGCAGGTCCACTTACGTCCTACGCCAGGAAACACCATAAGGTCAGTAGTAGCCCCTTATATACTCAGTATCACAGGTCCACTTACGTCCTATGCCAGGAAACACCACAAGGTCAGTAGTAGCCCTTTATATACTCGGTATCGTAGGCCTACTTACGCTCTATACCAGGAAACACAACAAGGTCAGTAGCGGGCCCTTATATACTCGGTATCGCAGGTCCACTTACGTACTACGCCAGGAAACACCACAAGGTCAGTAGTAGCCCCTTATATACTCGGTATCGCAGGTCCACTTACGTACTACGCCAGGAAATATCACAAGGTCAGTAGTAGCCCCTTATATACTTGGTATCATAGGTCCACTTACTTCCTATATCTCAAGTCTGGTTAGTAGAATGTCTAGAAATTAATCAAAGGTTTGTATACGTTCTAGCCTCATTTTGTTAGCCTTATCACTCTTTTTATTTATTCGTTAAATTTACCACAAAATCCTCTTTAAAGCTACTCTCAGAAGGCAGTAAAGCTTGCGCCATTTTGTGTATCCAAGGTGAAAATCGTCAAGTCGAGTTACGTTAGATACGTAGTACTATGTCGAATATTCATGAATAATCGAGGATTCTTCGTGCGGGGTTAGAATACATAGGCTGCTGCCTAATAAGATCGGCCCGAAAATGGTGAAATCTACGCCCCGCGTCGATGTGTGCCGATGTGTGCCGATGTACGCCAAGGCGGCTAAATCATCAGGCAAAAGCCCCACTCTTCATGTGTAACGGCCGCACGTGCCCTGCAGCACGGTAAACTTGGTGAAGATAGGGATATAACTGCAGCTAGCTGCTATGGAACTAGCTCCCGATGTCTGAGCCAACAGAAAATCATTGAGTGTTTAGGTGTGAAGCCGATTTCGATTCCCATATAAAGAATTTTAGAAGCGCAAAGTGGATAACACAATTACAGAGCGAGGAGCTAGAATCTGCGCTCGGTCACCCAAATGGGTGGTGTCTGAGCTGTTTTGGCAAGTGATAGTTTCTTCAGTCAGCAAACAATAAGCTCACCAGGCTGCTAGTGGCAGCTAGCCAGATCGACGAAACCTGTCCCTAGCGCCGATTATCGGACGAAACCACTCAAATCTCACGCAGAAATTCACTTTCCATGTGTGATATTCTCGGAGCAGATGAAGGGGTCAAGATATAGCTAGCCATATTTGCACTAGTGCATTTGCAAATGTGGGTCCAGTTCGGAACTGAACCCGATTTCGAACTTTACTGTAATCAATTATGTCCCATTCCGTAAGACACCAAGTGAACATTATCCCAGTGAGCATTCTTGCCAGATCATTAAACGCGCAGGATATGATAAGGCTTTTGCCACCATTTCCCTCACCGAAACTATAAAAACTATTAAAATTAGTGGCAGAAACGGCTTCCCCTCGAAGACATCAACGGAAATAGGGACCATCCTAAGGTCTTATAGAGCAGTTTGCGCGATCACAGTTCCTCTCTCACCGTAAGCATGGTCCAGGTTCGACCCACAGCAGTTGACTAAAGACAGTCGTGTGAATGAAGTTAAGTACATTAATTATATAAATACAAATATGGATGTCTCTTCCGTTCATATTGCTGCTTAAATTCCTCCTTCTCCAGAGGATTACCGACTGATTCGATCAACGCTTTTATGTTATTATCATTAACAACACACCGACTAAAGCATCATTATTAGTAGGTAATCAATATTCAAGAGCGAGGAATCTTACCAGGAAGGGCACCGCTCAATATTGTCTGATGTGGTGAGCCACGTAAGTAAACAATTCAAGTGTAGATCGTTATGGCAAACCCCACATCTAGTGACCCCGTTGGAGTTTTCGAAAGCCAGCCTACAAATCGAACATTCTTCGTCCGCATTGATCGGTCTATCCCTTCTATTCTTTGGGATAGAGGGCAGTTGTTCTTGCTTAGCGGTTTTTAATCGGTATTGTCGCTAAAATCTCTCTTTCTCAATAGAATCTCCAACCGACTCGATGAGTGCAGTTACATCGCCATTTTCGATACCACAGCGACTGGGACATTATTATTAGTAAGAAACAACGCTGAGGAGAAAGGAGGATTACCAATAAATACATGCGATACTGCTTCCTGGTGCAGTGAGCCATTCCACCATGCAATCCAAATGTAAATCTATATGGCAAAACTTGCACCTAGCAACCTCAATAGGACCTGCAAGTGCCAGCAAACAAATCCGGCAGGTCTCGTTTGACCCCTCAACAGAGGACGGAAGGATTGATTGTCCTGATAGAGTGGGTTTTGATTGAGCGTTTTGCGGAGGACTCGTCCTTTGATCATCTAAAGACACTAGGAGGGGTATTTCGAGATTTGGTGCTAGACTGCTGATCCTGGACATATCGAGTTCGGGGAATTGCACTGTTAGATTTGCGATGGAAAGGGATAACCTTTCTGCCTCTAATAGTTCGGACGTATCATACTGGGAAAGGCGTTCGTTCGCTTGTGCGATGGTAAAGGATAATCTTTCTTCCTCTGACAGTTCGAACGCATCCTGGTCATAGGACTGCACCCCCAATTACGCGGTGGAAAGAGATAGCATTTCAACCTCTAAGAGGTCGGATTCATTGTGCTGGGAGGGCTGGAACCCTTCTGCCTCTATAAATTCGGACACCCCGTGCCAAGAGGATCGCATAGCGGGTTGTGCGATAGAGCGTGGAAGCCTGCCTCCGTCTAATGGTGGAGCTAGTGCTGATTCGCGAGTCCCGCTCGTGAGAGACGGAACTGGTGGCTCCAGCCGTCAAGAAACCGGGGGATGGCGTGTCTCAGGCTCTGGGATGCTTGGAAACAGATTCTGCAGAAGCTTGCGTGTCTGTGAGCTCGAAATAGCATACCTTCCTCCTGGGCGGTGCCATCCATTACAGAAATAGAGGCCTGCTAGCTCATTTGGCTTGTTGCCGTGGTACGTTCGACTCTGCGTAATCGATTGGAGAAGCGTTTTTTTCCTGTCCTGGTCTGCCGCGATAATATTTCTTCCGCAATATCGATCCTTTCCTTGGAGCCATGCAGAGCACTTAGAGGCATTCTCATTGAACCCTTTAAATATAACAGTAGATTTACTGAGTGACATGATGATATAAGTTAAGCGTAAAAGGGTCGAGTGAAAAGCCGAGTGAAGAGGAGTCGACAGGCGAGCTAAATGTCGGTGGACGAGCGTGACCTTTATAATCTCGATACTGTGGAACGATTTGGACAGTAATGCCTTTCGCCAGGCTGTGCAAAACTAGAAGCAGCCATACGGCTGTTCTTCCGGCGGAATATGCAACCCTAAAGCGCTGATGAGGAGCAAAAGGGGGTTAATGGATACCTCGGCAACTTGTCCGGATTAAGGAGAGCTTAGGAGTGGCTGATCAAGGTGGAACTGAAAGTTAGCGTGGACCGTAGCACTATTGTATTTTTGGATGAGAAACTATCTATAAGGGCAATATCGGATGCGGACAGGCGCACTCATGTTCCATGTGGGTATTTTGAATGCAAAGGTAGTTGCAGGATAGGGGCCAGCAATCAGGAAACTCCACTAGGCGGTGTAGTCCGGATTTAATGCTTGCTGGACGCAAAAATCCCAGAGCTACTCAAAGGGGGAAGGCCTAATTCATTGCCTAGTACGGCTATATAAATACTCCTTGACTCCTTTAGCTTTCTCAACTTCCAACTTCCTCAACCTTAGCTTCCACAATCTCCTCGATATTTCGCCGGCAATGATGAAATTCAAAGCACAGCTCTAAGGGTGCCTAGCGGTTCTACAACACCCGAACTTTTTCTTCGACTCGCTAGTCTTGGTTAAATTCTTCGACACCATTTGCATTCTCTACTTGTTTATCACCGCCATCTCCCTCGCCAGCCAACAAGAGTGGTACCCGCTTGTAGCGGATCCCTCTTCACATATATCAGCGTCATCTCAGCAACTTGTTTCCTACTAGAGTTTAGGGGTTCAAATGCAGGAGTGGCTATTTGTAAAACAAGGACCCGGATCCACATAGTCAGGTCCACATCAAACCTTTTAGCTTCACCTCGTATCTGCATTGTCCCTTGAAAGTTGCCCGGTAGATTTCGCCAAGAAAATGGCCAGATGACTCGATTCGTCATCTGACATAGCCCACCAAAGGATAACGACATACAACATACTCAACCAGAAAACCATAAAAGGGATAATGTCCTCCAGCTCGCCAGCTCACATTCTGCTCACCTCCTGCTCAAACTCTTACGCTTCAATTCCGGCCCTGCCTTTCTGGCTCTCCGAGTTTATAAGGGTCAAATCTAAACGGCAGTCTAAGTCTAAGTCCGTCTACACAATTTAATATATTTTATGTGCTAACGAATAAGTTAGACCTACACTTCTCTGAAGATTCTAAGGCAGAAATAATGGCGAACTTCCCAGAGTTCCAGCACTTTCCCACTGAGATCCCCCTCAAAATATAGAGTCAAGCAGCAAATGATCCGCAAATTGTCGATGCTCGGTTGATCTGGGATCCTTGGGGTACGCCAAACTTGAAATCAAATACTTGCCAAACAACGACAAGTCATCTGAAAGGACTTATGAGAGCGTGTCGAGAGTCTCGTGGTGAGGTGATAAGAAAGTGCAGTCGAAATCTTAGAAGATGGGGAACTCCTCAAAGTCCCGTCCTCATTTACTTCAATCTGTCTATCGATACCCTCTGGTTTCCAGAACCGTTCCGCGAAGAACGGCATCTAAAATTCTTCCTTACGCAGTTTCGAAATGGCCTGGATCAAGTTCATTCTATCGCCTACCCTGTCGGGGAACAATGGTTACTATGCCGGTTGGCAGACATATTTCATCACGTCTATTAGCTAAAACGCTTGTATCTAACGGACTGTTTATTACCTGATAGCGGGAGTTCTGATACGGGAGGGGATGTTGTGCTCCTCGAAACG
Organism: Halenospora varia; assembly: GCA_020726485.1. Classification (NCBI taxonomy): domain Eukaryota; kingdom Fungi; phylum Ascomycota; class Leotiomycetes; order Helotiales; family Solenopeziaceae; genus Halenospora; species Halenospora varia. The sequence goes on from JAHEWH010000076.1 coordinate 8,039, forward strand.
AATTCTTTACCTGAAGGAGAGATCGATATCGATATAGCTAACGCGATTGAGGCAAATTGTAGAGACCCCTTACTTGTTATGACGTGGTAAATGGTGGAGGAACATATTCGACAAGTTATGCAAGAAAGGATGACAAGAGACAAGGGTTTGGATTGGAGCGGGATCATGCCCAGGACGAGAATCGGAAAGATTGGCTCTCAGCCGCGTCTTCGGCAACATACTTGGGCATTAGGATGCTATTGTGAATTTTGTCAGAAGCAAGAGAAAAGTTGTCGGGAGAAAAAGTACCACTCTGGGGCCCTACCTCTACCAAGGAGGTTATTCTGATAGTTTTAGTTGGGTGTCGCTCTGTATCTTGAATTTTTTAACTTCGCTACAAGTGGACACCCATCTTGGACATACTTAATAATGTTTGGTTTTCTGGTTGAATATGCAGAAGTCCTAGAAAGCGCCTTAATAAATTAGTATCGCTCAGAACTTCCAAGTGATCTTTGTGAAATCTACCAAGGTATTGTCTTTGCTATAGAACGTGTTGTAGATAGTATTCTATTCGCTACGTCAGCTTTTCCTGCTGCTTTCCTCCTTTCCACTCGCAAAGTACATTCGACCTGGCTGTCATATATTATGATCAATTAATTTCTCTCACTGGTACTACATCCATTTGTAATCCCTTTGCTGTACTCGTACCAGGCCCATTGAGCTTCAAATCTCACTCCTCTAATTTCCCCATTTAAGGATACAACTTCAAAGGCTGTTCTTCCAGTAGCTTCAAACAGCTCTCTTGCGGTTGAAACGAGCAAACCAACAAGCTTGGCAAATTCCACATCTACCATTTCCCTCTCGACAATCAGTTTCAACGTTGTTCTATATTCGACACCACCAATCGAGATTGAGGAGCTTTCTTGAAACTCTCGGCACACGATACAGTTGTTGTGTGAGTTAATCAACATTTGCCCCAGAGACTTATTAATGATAGAAAAGTCGGTGGAAAAGGCAGAACAGGATCCAGAGATGGCGAAAGTAATTAGGGTGTTAGGGTCGCCTTTATGGCCCATGAGTATTGTCACACTAGGAGAGTCCTGATGGTGCAAATCATAAATATTTTGTATGTCGAAATGATCTGTAGGAAGATAGATTTGATCTGAAATACTTTAGTATCTTGGCCGTAAGTAGAGATAAAAAAAGCATGTACTTTGTTTTATTAGAGATACAGCATGTGCTCCTAAACCTAGGAGCGCTAGAACCATAGCAAAAGAGGAGAACCGCATGTTAATCTAATTTTGGGGAACGTGGAGGCGCGAACTGTAGAACTTTTCACATTTGAAACTGTTCTGTTCTTCTAAGTATTCTAAAGACGAGTCATCGCGACTGGTGTTCGAAGGACCGCTTAGACGAGGGATCATCTATGAATTAAGGGATCATGGTAGAACCATCTTTATATTGTCAACAGGAGATCATCTAGATCATCGGGTGGAGACGCTCAGGATAACGCATTCTTATTGGTGTTTAAGCTAACCGAGCGCACGTGATGTGGCCCCTTGGATCAAGTCGCTTCCTGTACGGAGTACGGGACGTGTGAATAAAAGAAGTATATTTAGGTAACCAGATATTAAAGGATGTATAAGTTTATAGTTTAAGGGTCTATGATTTTATCAGGAAGCAGTTAACACTAATAACTAAGAGTTGGACGGCTTTGGGACCACTGGCGAAACTATTACGCAAAGAGCTTGTTTACTTTATCGACAACTATAGGGATCCTTAACGAAAGTAAAATTGAAAGAAATAAGCTAATTTCCCTAGCAAGGCACATTTGTCTTTATGTGTCGTCTCTTAAATTTGTTCTTTTACCCTAGATCATTCCTCAATTGCCATTTCTCTCTAAAGCAGTAACTAGAGATTTCTGGTACCCTCTAGAAGCTCTAAAGCCTTATTATATCTCTGATTGCTTATATTGATTAAAGTTCCTTAACAAGCTTATGCGTCAGTTCTTCTTTGCATACCTAGATAATCTACAGATAATCTATTTAGATGATCTGTGGACCATCTATTGCTAAGATAATTTTTGGATGATCTAAGTAGATAATCTATAGATGATTAATCGCCTAGATCACTACTTTTAGTACAGGCACTTAGACCTTTGGAGTTATATATAAATGTATTTGTAAAAGGTAATAGGTAACATTTTAAGAAAGTTCTCTAACCTATCGATATAAGATGCCCTCTCCGGAGGGTAACGCTACGGAAATCAAGAATAATGTACTACAACGGCTTTCGGATCATGACACAAAGGTGCTTAATAAGGTCCAGCGACGGGCATATCAACTAGACATGAGTCTGTTTAACTGCTGTGGAATCAGGGTTGGGTGGTCTAGTGTTATTGCCATTATTCCAGTGCAAGTTTGTTCTGTTGGTTTTAGCACGGTTAGGACTAACCTAGGAATCATTTAGTGTCGGAGATGTTCTTGACGCATTTATGGCCTTGATGGTTCTTCGGACTTGCCGAGAGGTGCAAGGAGGATTACCAAAAAGCGTGCAAGCTAAGATGGTATTTAATATTATTATGGATTTTGGGGTTGGATTAGTTCCCTTGATAGGAGATATAGTAGACGTATTGTTTCGAGCGAACACTAGAAATGCCATGGTTCTTAAGGACTATCTCCATGAGAAGGCAAAAAAGGAGGCCAGGAGCGGTGTGACGCTGTCTCTCGAACCTTTGAAGGTTTAATAAACAGCTCTTAGGTTTCTGTCAATACATTTGTTTCCCTATATAACATGTTGACATACATCATTAAGCAGGAAGCGGCTGTAGAGGTCGGAGAGCATCCTTGTTAAATAGAATTAAGAGCGACCTAAGACCCTTAAAGGAGAAACTGAATAGGATGAGGTTACTAAAGCCAGGGGGGCAAACGAACGTCTGTCTTGTAGTAGGAAGGGTTAATGAGGTCAAAGGCAAAAGACATTTTGCTTAAATTAGAGGATTTTGATCATAGTAACGAGGCTTAGTTGGGAATTTCAACAGACTTGGATTGACAGCAGTTATAGGAATTTATGTTTTTGTCATTTTACCTTGATTCTTCTTTACCCTTGTACTTAGTAAAGAAGAAATTCACCTCGAGACCCATCAAGACTAAAAATCACTATGATAAGTGTGGACGAGGTTGGATACTGTTTCTAGATAAGGTATTTAGTTCAAATACCGTCTGACCCTATGTCATTTATTATTCCTAGCTCTCATGTAACCATCTCTAGCCCTAACTGGTGTCTCTCCTTTCATCTACGTGCGTCGGGGTATCCACCGTTCCTCTGTTGGTGTTTGCTCTATCTGCAAGATGCTTTGCTTGGTACAGCTTAGTAAGCCCAAGAGTAACCGTCGAAAAGAGTGCATCTTTAGAGACTTCGCCAATATTGATTTTTGTGCTGGTTGTGCCCGGAGACGAGAGGCTATAGTTGTTAGCAAGAGTAGAGGTGGTATAGAAGAGGAGCTAAAGGAACCTTTTTTATATTCGTAGATAAACATACAAAAGAATATAAGAATAAAGAGAATGAGAATAGTACCGACGATAATACTAAGAATGCTTAAACCTGTCGTTGTGTGTTTAGAGGTAGGCTCAGAGGAGGATTTAACCTTTCGGAAAATGAGATAGTGTAATGTTATAGGCATCGTTAGGTTTTGTTTAAATCTTATTAACACGAGGAGGGGGTAGGTTTTAGGGAACGAGGAGGTGAGAACTGTTCACATTTAAACTACTCCGTCCTTTAAAGTATTCTAATGCCATAATTAATTATCGTGGCCTGCGTTAAAAGATCTACTTAGAATGAGAATCTTCTTTGTGGCGGAATTACCTTCATCTCGTGGATACGGATCATCTCGTGTAGACCATCAGGTGTGTGTGGAGACGCCAAGGATAAGGTAGTTCTTAAGGATTAGCGGATCCACTAGGGAGATCATCTGACTTTTTAGGTCATCTTTTCAAATCTGGGTTAGTTTATCTGGTTATCGGTCGACCCTCTCCCTTGTCGTCCTGTTACTTGCAGGTCAACCTGCCCGCTGCTCTCATCTTTCTACGACTTAAAGTTCCTCCTCACTATCCTCCATCTCAAAGTCAAAAGCTTCTTTTCTCACAGGCTGGAGTCTTTCCGGCATGTCTTGATTGTATTGACGCTTCCCATTGACCGGCTGAACAGTAGTGAATACGTGTACTGTTGACCCCTTTGTCCTGTGAAGGATATCAAAACAGTCCTGCCAGATAAAGTGACCACTTCCCTTTACAGACAGCTTTTTCCCCTGGTTAGCATACATTCGGGCTTGCTCATTCACGGCCGCTCTCTCGTATGGCACCTCCTGAATAGCAGCATTACGCTCCTTGAACCTCACTACACGCCTGGCAGACTGCACAACCTGGTTCGCCCCCTGAACTTGAGAGCTCTCATTTGAATTCGAATCTTGTCCCTCAGCTGCAGAAGCAGAACTACTAATCCCGATAGCAGAAGGAGCTACCACAATTACTCGCTGCTCTACCGGTGCTTCAGCTGGTACCGAACGAGTAGATTGACCTTGTTGATTTGCAGCAAGGTTCACTGCGCCAAAAAATGCTCTATGTCGTGATCTCTTGACATAAAAGGAGCTGATCTCGTCTCCACCCCTTCGATACTCCAGGAGGGAAGCATGTATCTTATCAAGAAACAGGTTTTCAAGATCCTGAGTATCCGCGGAGCTGTGTCCGCACCTCCTAGCCAAAGGCTCCCCGATCCAGCCACAGTGATTAGGGGAGGTGTGATTTTGCTGGAGTTTGTAAGATCTTACCTAGATAGGCATGGAAAGAGGCAATTAGTTCTCTAGCCTGATTGGCGTCGAAAGCGAATTTTTCGTTGGGTCGAAGGATGTTGAGTACCTCTAGAACACATTGTTCTATTATGCCTTGTTCGGGATCCTCTCTCAATTTGCGCTCAATCTCTGTGCTCGAGAAGCCTAACCTGTGAGCAAGAGTCGCAAGTTGTAGCCGACCATATGCATTAGGGTGTTTCCAAACTCGATACGCACAGAGCCATAATTGTTGGTATGAGATATTAAAAGCATCCAAGTGACTACTGTTTGGGATAATGGTATAAGACGATACGTTCTGCTCTACTTCGATGGTCGGATGGCTCGATTCAACTCTGGTGAAGTGGAAGTAAAAACGCTGCCGAAGAGATGGCTTTTGGGATTTCGGAAGGAGAGTGATCAAAATAGCGGCCGGCTGCTTCAGATATCGAATGTCTTTAAGTAACGTATAGAGGCTCGGTATCGGCTCCTCAGTGGTGAGGAGACGTTGAGTGATGTCGGCCCTCTGTACAGGGTCCGTCACTGCTGCGAACAGTCTCTCAGAGTGCATTTCCTTTTGAATAAATTCAAAGTCTGACTTCGAAAAGGCCGGTGCCCTTGATTGTATGTCTTCGATAGTGAGGGGATCAGTATTCATCATAGTTGTCATGTCGTTTCCAAGGATATGCGTCAAGATGCTCTTCATCGACTTGATATAACAGGCTATTTCCTATACATTTATGACTAAATGTTCAGAACGAAGCTGTAGGTACTTACGTCGTCACACTTTAAATTTAAGAACACGTCGAGTGATCCTAGATAAAACGTTCTCCAGAGGCCTTGGATATGAAGCACCGAGTCTAAGGCGCTGACCAGCATCCCCCGTTTCAATAGTCGCGTCAGAAATTGATTTTGAGAGTCGCTAAGCCTTCCTCGCCAGCGCTGAACTCCTAAAGTGTCATTGTCGTAGTTACAGAGCCGTATGTAACGAAAGATTTCCCCGGAAGTATATTTTGCGGAATAAGAATACCCTTCTCGCAGAGTTTGTTTGGTATCTTTTTCAAGATCTTGCAAGCTGTCAGCGTGGATGAGGGTTTAATAAGATACACTGACCAGAATTATAAAGATCAACTATCCACCATCTTAGAGAAGGGACAAGATGCTCTTTCGCGGCGACGGCCCTGTGTTGCCCGTGAAGGCATTCCAGCTTGACCCCGCTTCCAAGGTGGAGCTGCGGTGGGTTGTCTCTGGAGGTGGTTCTAAAAGTCTCGGCACTAATGGCGAGCCTCTGTAAGCCCGCTTGAAGCACCGTGTCTTCGATGATAGCAGGAATTCGATGATCTGGCTTTTCTTGAATGCATCCTTCACCGTCAAAGTCCCTCTTCAATTGTGCAATGACCTTTCTATCGATCTGGCGGCTTGGATGCGGGAAGTCCAAATGTGTTATCCAGACTCGAGCTGACCCCATGTACTTGGCAAGCGTGTCCTTGCAAACTTTTTGCTCTATAGCGGTGAGGGTCTCTGGGCCTGCACTCTCCATATTTAGTCACAAGACTGGTTGCAAGTTGGGAAGTTCAGCATGATGGCATCCTCCATTGCTGGACTGACCATTATATTATCGGATCTCTTTTTCGATCTGTCCCGAGGGCGGTATCATCCATTTTACCTTGGAGGGGGGCAGGATGTTGATGGCTACCACCTGGAGATGAGCCTGCACTGACGTGGCCCATCTCATAGCGGTGAATACATATCGATATGCCCCCATGGCACATTCCCAAACGACAACCCATAATGGATCCGAAATCTAAGCACAAAACCTGTTTTCCTGCCCCGGCCCCGGCTGCGAGCCTCGAATTTCCAAGAAAGGTCTCGACACCCATCGACAGACTCGATTTCCAGGAGGCACGGAGCTACAGAAGATCTCAATCCTGGACGCAAATGATCCTCCTACCGAGACGAAGCAAAAAGGGGAGGTCGTTGCTCGTGCCCCGTCACCGTTGCCTTTGAAGGTTAATCCACCCGACGCGGTGCCAGCCCGACCTCTACCGGTCATGACCATCAGGACAACGCAACATGACCAGCCTCCCACTGTTCGAATCGAGAGTCCATAGAATACCTATACAGCCCTTCGTCTCCTCGAGCGCGGTGGCGAAGTCATCGCAGCTTGCACGCACAAAGTACCGGCAGAGATGGTGGCTATTAAAAGCTCTCTTCCGATTACGTCAAAGAGCTTAGAAAATACCAAACACGAGAATCTACTCGCGATTATAGACCTGTATCGATCTGAAGGTGAATTCTACGTCATTACAGACTATACGGCGACCACACTTAAACAGATTATTGCCATCAAACTCCCGCTTGAGGAGCTCCATGTATCTGCAACCTGTCGTCAGGGAAGTCTTTGTCCTGCTAAGTCATTCATCTTGCCAACATGCTATAGGTCTTCGAAGGAATACAGCACTTGTCTCGATTTGGTCTCGCACATAGGAAACTTGACAGCTCCAAAGTTTTATTCTTATCAGACGGATGTGCAAAGATAGGTATGTTGACTCAGGCTACGTCAGGATGTGAGTTGACGGAAAGCATTCAAGCCCACTTTGACGAATGCCAATCTACAGAATCGCAGCAGCCCGTTCCATCGGGGTCATTGCTGTTGAAATGATGCAAAATGGTATTCCTCCTGAAGCGGACAAGAAGCTGACCCTGAAGCACCCTGAACGATGGTCAGCAGAAGCGTCCAACTTTCTTGAAGTCACCTCTTGGGGCACACTAAAAGATATCGAGAAGGTTAGGGGCTCTTTATTATCTATTGCCATCGTACTAACCTAGATTTGATTCAGAATAAATTCCTCAAATATGTGTCGCCAACAGTCATGAAACCATTTGTGGAGTATGCTCGCTGGGATACGATGGAAAGCCTCAATATGCCAAATGAGTAGACTTAGAACTTCGGAATGTTAAAAGATTTTTAATTTGAAATATAAAAACACGTGACGCAAAAATTGCAATGTTCACGTGATGGAACCAGCTGTTGAGGCTGAAATCTGCCTTAGCTAGATCACAGTTGAGCTAGATTTCACCACTTATACCTTACTTACTTTTCATCTCAGAAACCAGGTTTTGTACTCTATTATAGATGGTACTCAAGTATTCAGAGTGCAAGAACATTTTTAGTACTAGATTTTAGAGGGTACCTAAATATTTAGAGCACAAATAATTTCCGGTGCCAAGAATTAAATGGTACCAAGAATTAAATGTACCAAGAATTAAATGGTACCAAGAATTAAATGGTGCTAAGGAATAAATGTGCTAAGGAATAAATGGTACCAAGATTAAATGGTGCCAAGAATTAAATGGTACCAAGAATTAAATAGTGCTCAATCATTTAGAGCACAAGGTAAATTCTGGTACCAGATTTTGAAGAGTACTCGACTAATTCGTGTGCAACATATTTTCTGGTACCACAACCAATAAACCATATGGTAGGACGTCATACCAGGTCTAAGGTAATCTAAGAAGAGCAAGTCTGGCTTCACAGGAAACAGGGTTAAAAATTATCTTTTTAAAATCCTATATTCAACCTATCTTACTGATTTCATCTAAATTAATGTTGTCTTACCAATGTTCAGCAGTATCCCAGGAGTCTGAATGTCTGCAAATTTTTCTTCTTGACATCAGCACTTTTTCCGTTTTCGTAGTCTTATCGGTTGCCGGCCCGGCTTGACCGGACAAGCAGGAGACCATCCAAGCGGGAGACCATCCAAGCAAGAGATCATCCAACTAGCGAGAGACCATCTAAACAAGCGACGCAATGACCAAAAAGTGATGGGAAAACCAAGACAACCACGCATTGCCTTGAGATAAAATATGGAATCCATTAGAGCAAGTTGTTGGCTGAACGATCTTACGCTGTTGATATAGTCTCGACTTTTTCACCCACCCAACCCTTAGATCCCCTTCACAATGGCCGCTACGAAGAACCACCAAGTGTTGAAGAACAAACGAAAAAGGGAAGGGGTTAGCAGGAAAACAAAGACGTTGTTAAATAAATCCTACAAATTAGGAAAGCTCCCTGGCATTGACATAGCTTTGACAATTTGTAATCGTGGTCAATACTATGTGTACAAATCGATAGATCGGGAGTCTTTTCCCCCAACTATAGCTGAGATTGTAAGTAAGGCCTGGATTAGTTCAAAATATTTTACTAATATATACAAAAGAAAATGTCTTATCCTCTTCCTAAGGTTTTCTTACCGCGCGATTTTGAGAAGGACGAGAATTAAAGCATGAATCAGGAAGGCATACGAAGCAGACAATTATGAGGATGTACAAGTGAAACATTGGACCAAGATAGGGCTAGTAATGTTTCTACGGTTTGGGATGTCTATATTACACCTCCTAACCTAAGTCATTTCAACTCCGTCCACAATAATGAATCACATCATATTCTTTACCAACTTCACTACCTACCCATTATGCGTTTCCTGGTAGCCACAACTAGAGCCAAAGCGTGCAAGCTTTCGAAAGAAGTCACTATAAGTGGAGAGTGAGAATATTACCTGGTCGTAGAATATAAAGAGGCTTTAAACTCCATTCCGCACGGGAGCCACACTAAAGCGCTTTATACTACCCGACCTACCACCATCCACTTCTTGATAGTTGCGACTTATAGTTTAATATCATACCGTCAACTTCCTGATGGCCAAATCTACTACCGATGATCTATAACATGTGCTAGATGGTTTCCCTTCCTAATAAAGTAGGGCCTAATGAAGTAGGGATCAATAAAGGCCACAATTTCCTAAAGATTTATTATGCAGTTAATTTAGAGGTCATTTGTGAAATTCTTCTTCTCTTTCCCTCACCTACGAAAGCTATCTTATAGTATCTAAAGAAGAATTTCAATCTTATCTACAATATAAGATAAGCCCACTCACAATACCACACCGCCTAAAGAGAATGAATGCTAGAATTTCCATTTCTCCTCGGGATCGTTTAGGAGAAACATCAAAATCTACTAGCGACGTCCATTTGAGAAGAGTAGAGCCGGCGTCCCCTGTAACGGTCAACAGAATGCTGAGAATATTGCTTGGGGATCCGTGGGACGACTATGACTACGTTTACTCCCTTAGGCAAGACATGGTCGCAAAACGGAAAGTTCCGTACTTTAAACTTGTTAACATTCGACAATGTCACAGCTCCGACGCTATAGAACAGTCTCGGCTTCTTTCTCGCATTCAAAGTCCTAATATTGCAACCGTCTATGCCCTTTACTATAACGGCAACAATATATCTATAGTTACAGAGTATCTTGGTATCCATTTATCTCAATTAGAACTCCAGAAATACCATCTTGAGGAGTGGGAGATGGCGACAATAATCGCGGAGGTATAAGCCGCCTCCTTTTATAAAGATGCCATAACTTACAGTCGTAGGTTCTCAAGGGAATAGCTTATATCTCTTCGCTAAAGCTCTCTTGTAGGAATATTTCAGGAGCAAATATCAGACTATCTCTCGACGGGGAGATAAAACTCGGTAAATTTATCTTTACATTTAATGTGATTAACCTGACACGTTCTACTCAGTCCTAGATCTTCAAGAACTTCAGCCCGATCACCTATATAAGAGTTCAAAAGTGTCACAGGTTCTCCTAGATTTCCCGATACTGGCCGAACTATAGAGGAAATGATGCTTTCGCGTTATCACCTCACATCTGATGACGAAAAGTGGTCCGAGGATGCTCTCAGCTTTCTCTCCTGTACGTTGTCAGGATCCTTAGATGCCTTGATGAATGTAAGAGGCCATTAACCCTCAAATACCGTTATAGTGGCTAATTAGGTTAGTATAGTTTCCTAAACCTTGCCGTATCTCCAAGGAGATTGATTCCGCGGATTCGGTTTACCTTCGAAAAGTCACGTGTGGTTTCTTGTGACATTGATAGGGATAGTTTGCCAAGGGTGCAGTTATATGAATCACACAATTGCGAGTATGTTAGTAATAGTGTTATAGATTAATTGACTACACCTTGCCATAATACTTAGTAGATCTGCTAGCTTAATTGGGTATGCGGCCTTTTAGCGGTTGTGACATACCATCATTTTGCTGTCGGGGAGATATGCTAGTAGGTGAGAAAGCAGTTAAAATTGCATCCAGTTAACCTCTAGGAATATCATAATATGGCTGTCGTAGATGATCCCTTGCTTTAGATCTTCTATTGCCCCTTACATTTTTAGATGATCTCCTTGCTTATTGCTTGGATCATCTATACTGAGGAATGATAGGCTAAGAGATCATCTAAAATCCTTCTTAAATGCGAGGGACCTGTGAATTCGATAACGGCCTTAATTTCATGTCTTCTTCCACCTAGAACTTATATATGCAGTAGTAGGACCGGCAATGAGTCCCTGATACGACTATCGGCAGTCACTTCATCTGTCGCCAAGAGTTAGTTTCAACTTCTATGGCTTCTAAAGCCCTCTCCAAGGCGAAATATGCCGTAATAACGCTTATACCTGGTCAAAACAAACAGTCTTACGGATTGAAGCATTATCAGAGCCGCAGGTTTTGTCAGAGCTACAAGGAGTTATGGAAGGACGGACTTATTCGTGGCACAGTATCAATGAGCTATTACAAGGCCGACTTGACCAAGGAGACCTCGAATTTATGCCGGTAGACGGAGACGTCATCTTCGAATGGAATAACCTCTGTGACGAGAAGCGGGAATGGGAAAGAAAAGGGCGCCTCTCAGACAACTGTGCTGAATTCAACAGAGATTGTCTAATTAACCTTATGATACTACCATTCCAAGCAGGACTTGGTCTCGAAAGTAAGTTCTCTACAGGATCTTATTGGTTTAATCTAACCAGCCTAGGTCTTCAGCTTATAATCGCCAATATGGATAAGTCGAATTTGTCGACGATGGACCTGTGGGTAGGCTATGAAAAGCGGGAGCTTAAGAGTTCCACAGATGATGACAGTGAAAGTATGGATGACGACGAGAGCCTGTCATGGGTGGTAGAGGATAGCGAAGGCGATGAGTCTGGAGATAGTGATTTTAAAGATGAATGTTGAAGACGATGTGAAGACGATGTTGAAGAAGATGTGATGAAGATGTTGATGAAGACGTTGATGAAGACGTTGATGAAGACGTTGATAAAGACGTTGATGAAGACGTTGATGAAGACGTTGATGAAGATGAGAATGTTGATGAAGATTGATGAAGACGTTGTTGAAGATGAGAATGTTGAAGACGATGTTGATAATGATGTTGATGAAGATGTTGATGGAGATGTTGATGAAGGTGTTGATGAGGAAGATAATGAATCTGAGGAAGAGTAGAAGTTATTATTAGAAGGATTTATGCATCGCTGCGTTCTCTGTTCTGTCCATTTCATTAACTAACTATTAACGGTCGAAGAGACATTAGGTCATCTGAATTCCTGCCCTGGTCCTTTCTCCTGGATCATCGTAATGCTAAATTTATACTCAGCCCGAGCCAGGCAAATGTCGTAGACAAAGTGATGACCTATGCCTCTCTTCTAACCCGCTTTTCACTCCGACCTTCCGTTTCCGATTCGGTTTCATCCCCACTAGTTGCTTCAGTAGTAACATTTCTCCTGCTCCTCTTCTTGCTCGGACCCCCCGTGTCTGATTCAGTATCCCCATCAGGTATGCCAGTCACGGCATTAAGCTCCTCCTTAAGACGTTCATTTTCAATCCTCAGCGCCTGATTAGAATGCAAAAATCGCATCACA
>JAHEWH010000077.1:0-19548 GCA_020726485.1 Halenospora varia
TCTAGGCGCTTGACACCTAGGAGTTTGTAGACCTGCCGGCCAGGAAGAGGCCTATAGGGTCTAAGTGGGTGTTTATAGTCAAGTATACTCCTATAGGCCTACTAGACAGATTTAAGGCAAGGCTTGTCGCTTAGGGGTTCTTATAGGTGCCTAGAGACAACTTTATAGAGACGTTCTTACCTACAGTCCGTTTTGAGTCTTTACGGATGCTCTTAGCTATTAGAGCATGCCTTAACTAAGAGATATACCAGACAGACATTATTAGTGCATACCTATAGTCGGTCTTATATACCAACATATATATAAGACCATTAAAGGGACTATAGGCAGTCCTAGGAAAGGTCTTACAGGTAAAGAAATCACTTTATAAACTAAAGCAATCAGGCTATAAGTGGTATTTAGAGGCCTATAAGGGCCTAGAAGAGCTTAGACTATACCCTATCTTTATAGACACTTATATCTTTGTCTATAAGGATTACAAGCTTATTGTGGGGTTATATGTTGATAATATAGTTATTCTTAGGAATGACCTTAAGACTGTCTAAAGCTTTAAGGCAGGAACAGCTAAGCGCTAGGAGATCAAGGACTTAAGAGAAGTTAAGAAGGTTCTTAGGCTTGAAATTATAAGAAATAGGGCCAAGCAGACAATTAAGATCGCTTAGACAGCATTTACAGATAAGTTAGTTATAGAATATAGCCTTATAGACGCTTATAAAGCCAGGACACCGCCTACAAGTCTTGAGCTACTTGAGCCTATGTCTAAGAGGGACATACTAGCTAATGTTGACTAGTACTAGAGAGTTATTAGCAAGTTGTTATACCTAATATGTGGTTTATAGCCAGACATCTGTTTTTTAGTTATATAACTAAGTAGATATATAGCCAGGCTTATAGAGAAGCACTTAAGAGGTGTAAGGCAGGCGCTTAGGTATATTAAGGGCACTTGCAAATTTGGGATCTCTTTCTTGGCTTTAGGGAAGGGACAGAAGGTTAAGGGGTATGTTGATTTAGACTATACTAGAGACTATATAGACTATAGATCAACTTATAGGTCTGTATTTATACTCTTAGGGGGCCTGTTAGCCTAGTACTCTAGGAAGCAATGGTCTGTATCTACCTTAACTATAAAAGCAGAGAATGTCGCTCTATACTAAGGAAGCAAGGAAGTAGTATGGCTTTAGGACTTGCTTAGAGAGCTTAGGTTTATATAGTTCTTAGGAGACTTAAGGGAAGTCTAGATATATAGTGACAACTAGGGCTATATAGCCCTAGCAGAAAACCCTAAGAACTATGCTTGCTCTAAGCACATCGATGTTTAATACTACTATACTAGGCAACTAGTAGAGTATAGAAAAATCAAGCTAGACTATTGTCTAATAGAAGATATGCTTGCGGACGTCCTAACAAAGCCACTAGGGTTTCGGGCGTTTAGTAGATGTGTTTAGAGGCTTGTCGGTCTGTAAGGGACCGTGGATAGGGTTATAGGAAGTATAGGATATATTACGGGTTTAGGGGGCCTACAGTTTGATATAAGGGGGCTGTTGAAGTGTGCCTAGTGGCCTAAGGCTCTAATAATGGCCCGAGGCCCGAATAATGGCCCGAGGCCCGAGGTACACGTTCCAAGCACGTCTTACTGGCAGACTATATATGTACCCTGAGGACCTCGTAGTTTATTCTGTACAGTTGTCAATATACTTGATTTACCCTATTAAGTTCTGTTTACGATTCCTGTGACGTGATACTACGTTCCCAACTGGCCCAGAGTGTGCTACAGTTCAACATGGCGCTAGACGCTGCCCCACCTAACATGCCCTTCCCCTTCAAGGTCGCCAATATAGTTTTCCACGTTCTCTAATGTTGACTCTCCACCACACATCATTTCATCTATCCTAGTCTTGTCTCATCAGCTTGGCATCTCTGTCAATTGAGCACCTCATCATCCGCCAATTATGAGACAAAATCCTGATATTTTCTACGAGTTTGCGGTCCCGCAACCGAGGTGCAAAATGTTATAAAGTCAGGATAAGCTGTAGCGACGATATGGAACAGGAAGAGGCGCCAGCTTGAAGATTCACGAAGATGTAAGTAAGGATGAGAAGGGGAAGCCTATAAAGTAAGCTTACAGCACGTTTGGGTGGTGGTTGTGTCCATATCGCTGATCACGATTCCAAAGCAGGCGAAGAATCGAGAGTCATCAATTCAAACCGTCGTCAACTCTCACCCAGCGACTTGAGTCTTCAGGAATGCCCGGCTGCGACAGCATGCACTCACACATACCATACCTCTAGCGGCGTACCTTTTCGTGCAATCTGCGTTGCAGGGACGCCGAAGCCTCAGTCGAGGGTTCGACTCCGCTATCACAAGGCGCCCTGGCCGTCTTCGAAGGACTTGGGCTCAATTCAAGGCAGATTACGCACCATGTACAATACATCAATGCCGACACAGCCTACTCGATCAGCTATAAGTGATACCTCCTTACGGATGGAATGGGAAGCCAGGAGGTATGATCATTTCGCAACAAGGAAGCCTGTGCGACCTGTCCAACAACGTCCATTTACTCATAGAATGGAAACAAGATTCAAGAAGCTCGCAAGACCTTGGTGATCGCAGAACAATGATACGTGAGCTTCAGCGCGCTTTAGAGAAACAGACTTTCGTCCGAACTTGAGAATTACGCCACTTCTTCCTGGATACCGTCAGTCGTTGGCTCAGGAGCATTGCCCAGATCATGCATGAGTCATGGCCATCGTCAAGTCTGGAGAACTTTGATGCAAGGAGCGCTGTATGCTGTCACTAGCAGCAAGGGGATTCCTGATCGAGAGACCGACGGTGTAGTCCTCCGTCTGACCGTTCTCCAACGAATCGAGGCCTCCGAGCTGAAGGCATCCCATAAAGGGTTCATGCAACTGTGCTAGTGGGGTGAATCCTGGAGTTTGTCGCAGTTGCGCTATCGGACCTTCCGTTCAAGTATAAGAGGGCAGTACTCCCCCCTCCAAACTACTTCCCTCCTAGCTTCCTTTCCATTTTTTCAAGTATCCTTGCCATTTCACGCCATTACGAAGATGGCATCTAAAAAATCTGACTCAGTAAGGTCCTGCGACGATCGACGCGCACTTCATGCCAACATTGGTTTAAAAGGGCTCAGAAAACCTGTGACAATTTGACCGCAGCCTCCAAGGCAAGGAAGAGGCGGGCATACCCTTAGGAGGGTTCTCGAGGTAAGAGATCCAGATACAGTACCACGAAGTCTTGTTGATCATGGAAATAGACCGGCCAATAGTAATTAACGATAATGTGGATCCACCAAAACGGACAGCTTCCACTCAGGGACCGATCAACCACAACCACCACATCAGAAAGAGAGCCAGACAGATAAGGGGATCGCTTCAGACTATCCGCGAACCCGTCGATAACCTTAGCCGATTAAGGGAGCTTGTGCAATCGAGTAAAAAGATTGTTGTCATTAGTAGGGCCGGCATCTCTATTAGTGCAGGCTATAAGTTAAAGCTTGTTTGTAAATTCCTTTATTGATACTGATTTACCTAGTTCCCACCTTTAAGGATATGCGGAAATCCAGACAGACCTTGTTTAACCGCTCTCTCTACTCCTCTTTAAACAAGACAATCCGCTTCCACTCCACAGTCCGTAGTATATGTAAACGCCTACATTCGGATTTGACCAAGCCTTCACCTTTCTATAAGGTTATAGACAAGCTTGCGCGGACTTGTCCTTATTTTCGGCACTATACACAGAATATTGATTATGTCGAGCGCCTGTTACCTAATATTGACGCTAAGACGGTAGGCCTCTATAGTCAAGTTGATCAAGCCCGATGCAAGATATACAACTAGGTTTGTGACTATAAGCCATATATGTTCTATGGTTCCGATTTGCTATACTATCAAAGGTGCTTGCAAAGAAGCTAGGCCTGGGTATTAAAGGGTAAGCGATCATTAAACATTGGCAGGCTAAGACCTAACATACTTTTATACGGCAAGCCTTACCAGGATGACAAAGAGATTCTAGAAACTACTAAGCATGATTTGAGAATATGCCCGGAGTTAGTGTTGATTGTTAGCACAAAGCTAGAGATTCCTAGGGCTTGGTCAATAGCCGCAAACTTTTGCCACGCCGCTCGGAGCATAGGTAGGGCAAGTTTTTGGATCAGCAAGGAGGAGCTAGTGTTAAGTATAAAGGCCCTGTATGATTATGTCCTTATTGGAGATTGTGATAAGGTTGTTCCCCTAGATATTTCCAAATTGTCTAATTAACTCAGGTTTATATCACTACAAGCTATTCTCAACTTTACTTCGTATATACACTTGAAGAGGATCCATTTCCCTGTTCTGCTAGCTTGGATCTGTCATATCATCGCAGCTAGACTGCCCTGTCATTTCATGGCTTTAGCGTAGTGTCTTATACGCATAACGTCCAACTCCATCCATTTGACCGATATGCCTGCTTTGAAGCCTTACTTGCGGTTAGACTCCACTATTACAAGGCCCCCTAGCTATCTTCGAGGAACTTGGACGCAATTTAACACAGACTACGCACTACATACAATCCTTTAATGCAGACATAGCCTATTCGATCAGCCGTATATAATACCTCCGTACATATAGAACAGAAGGCTAGGTAGGATCTTAACTGCGCGCGGTACCTGCTTCCTTGTGCTACCGGAAAACAATTTCCATTCCTAGCAGATCAGAGCCGGTGGCGGCGACGCAGATATGCCTAATCCATTATATAAAGTCTTGTCACTGACATAGTGGGCAGGCCAGCCTCCTATAAATCCTCTTATCAGTCCTCAATCTCTCCATCTAAGCCATGGCGTCTCTTCCAAGCATAACCGGGGTCGTAATAGAAGAACTTACTATTATCCGCAAGCTGCTTTGGATTTGCCAAATACTCTTAAAATCTTATAGGCTCTACTAGTATGAATGTACCGTCTACAAAACAATATATGACCTAATTATACAATTTGGCAAGCATGTTCTTGAGATCTTCTATAGTAACATAGTCCACCCCTCTTTGATAGCCAGTCCTTGCACTTTAAAATCGCACTTTATGACTTGAGCATTTTAGGACTTTGACCCCTGTCTAAACAATGCCATCGTTGACTTGTGAGATGTCTGCGCGGATTTCCGCCTCTCTCTGTATAAGGTCTCCCAGGTCTTGGGCACATGACGCGTCAGCCTTAGCTTAAGCTATAGCGGCCTGATTTCTCCTTTTCTAGGTCTATCAAGCGATCTACCTAGAGTAGCTAAGCCTTTAACCGCCTTACGCGCTCATCTCCTTTGTTTGCTTTAGCTTTTAGGCCTCTTAATTCTTCTTCTATAGTCCTTACAGATAGCTAGGCCGTCTCCAGGTCTTTCTCTAGGCCTGTCACTTGACCTTTTAAGGCCTCTAGTTGTTTTTTGTACATGTCTCTTGCTGTCTTGATATCCTGAATATACAAGCTTGACCACTGTCTTAACTTACTAAGATCCGACTGTGCCTTATCTAGTTCCTTCTATATATAGCTTGCGGCCTATAGTGACGATCTTACCTTAGTCAGGTTCTGCTTAAGATTATAAATGCAAGCTTCTTCTGTCCTCTAGGCCTTTGCATTTCCTCTAATCTGTTTATCAAGTTCTGCTTTATGCTTTTGTAATACCTTGTTCTTGGCTTTGGCAGTGCTTAATTCTACCCTAAGATTACTAGTACCTTCTGCTTCTTTCTATATAGCTATGTTTTTATCTTGTGCCACTTTTAATGCTTCCTTATAACTGCTAATAGCCGTCTAATATTCCTCTTATAATATAGTTGATTGGCTCCTAGCTTCTCTTAGCTCTTTATCAAGAGCTTTGAGGCGTTGCTATTAGGCGTCTATAGTTTCTCTTATAGCCTCTAATTTGGTCTAGAGGTTATGTGTGTTGCGTGCTTCTTGCTTAATAATTCTAGCTTGTCTCTTTACTATACTAAACATTCTATCCATTCTTGGGGTATTTGTCTCTAGCCCATTACTGGCCTTATTACTAATAGTCAGCTAGGCCTTTAAAACATCCTTCTGCCACTTGAGGATTTTAATGCCAGAGTTGTGATGTAGCACATCAACATGCCTATAGAGTGCAATAAACATAGAAATTGACCTTTCTAATGCCTTAATCTTGTTATAGTATTTCCTGGCTATAACAAGGTCTCTTGTAGATAGAAGTCTATCCTTTAAATAAATTGTCTTATAGTTACTACCTTTATAGCCTGGCTTAAGTCTTAGCCTTGTTGTGAAATATTCTATTAGCTTCTCTATACCTTCTCTAAGCCCCTAGGTCTTTGTATATATCATCTCTAACCCTTTACTCTTTAGAGTGCTCTTGGCTCTAGTAGACATTAGAGCCTTTACTTGTTGCTAATTGGTAGAATATAGCTCCTTAGTGCATACTTATAGTTCTTGAGATGATAGTCTATTACTAGTTATATTAGTATTAGTTGCCGCCTGTCTGTTGCCCCTTTCTTACTTGCCAAGCATCGTTTAAAGCTCCTGTTTCTCTACTATTACTTCTTGTGTCTAGGTTGCTAGTTGCTGTCTTAAATATTCTAAATCAAGCACTTGTCTATTATACTAAGATTAATACTCTATAATCCTTTATTAAAATAATATAACCTCTAAGCAAGATCTATCTAGGTTATAAAGAATCTACTACTAATCTTATAATGCTTTTACTAAGCTGACTTAAAGTTCCTAGTAATCTGTAATTGTCTTTTTTAGTAAGTCTATTATTACCTGCCTCTTATATAGTTATTTGGCCGTCTTGAGCCGCTCCCAGGACTCTTTGTATGTCCGGGCTCTATTAGCAGTCTCTAATTTGGCAATTTTCTTTTGGCACTCCTGAATCTCTTTAGCTTGCCCCGCAGATCTCTTGTGAGATTTGGATAGTCTTAACAAGTTTGTTAAATTCTCCTCCTGCTACTTAGCGATTTGCCTTTAAGCTTCCTTAAGCTTTAATATAATAATAGTATGTGATGTGGCTTGATTTGTGTTATCCCTCTATAGCTCCTTGATCGTCTTATAAGCCTGAGCAAGGTCGTCGACCTGTGTTAGTACGGACCTAGCCGGCGCTCTGGCTGTAGCCTCTCCTACCCCCTACTAAAGTATATGCTTAAGACATAAGCGCGGCGTGTAAAAGAATAGCTGAGCAGTTCTATGCTTAATAAACAAGTTGGTTATAAACCTACCACTCTCTAGATCTTGGCAGATATAGTAAAGGAAGAAGTAAGGGGCGCACTCTTTGAGTGCACCGTTATATAGTCGCCTATATCAACAATCTACCTTTATATTAGTCGCTATAGTGGTCTAGAGAGGAGGAGGGCTTTGACCAGATCGCGCCTTAAGACTGTAGATCTCTTAGAGAAGCTTATAGTATGCTTGCCCCTAGCGTTTAATATTATAGTCAAATTCCTCTTGCGATCTAGCCTTTATTAGCATTTCTCAAATATAGATACGCGTAGGATCTCCTCTAAGTAGAGCACTAATCAAAGTCAATTCGAAGCCAAGGTCGGCCGCGGTCCTGGCAAAGTCTTAATAGGCACTTTGGGTCCGGACCGATAACGGCAACCTTGTACTTTCTATCTGTCTTTAGGAAGAGGCTTATAAGGCACGGATAATTTCGCATTGCAAACATCTAGAGCTGAGTAGATGCTACCTTGAACTGGCTCTCCTTGTCTATTATAATACTGACCTTCTTGGTGAGGCCGTCTATATATTCAAGCACTACGGAGTTCCTCTTGAACCCGTGCTATATATGTCGTAGTGCATCTCTGAGCTAAAGTTTCCTAGGGTCAATAAGCTTCTTCACTACTATAAGGCTGTCCTCAAGCTATAATGTGTCCTTAGTAAAAGTTCTAATCAAGGGGATTGTTCTACCGATTGATAATACATTTTGCTATAGCCGCGCCCTTGTCACCTTATTATAGATATAGGGAAATATCAAGTTGTTTTCAAATTGCTCTAGTATATACTCCTTGTCTGCGGATAATGTGGCCGGGGCCCTTGCCTCTAGTATATCTACCGTGTTAGTGTCTATTCTTTCTGTAAGGTTGTGCTTGTTACTGATGATAGTTATCTAGGTATGCTTGATATGGTTAAGGTAATGAATAAGTTCCTAGGTCATCAGTTGACGTCCCTTAGTCGGATTGAGAGGAGCCTATATGATCGCACTAAAGGCGGTTAAACCGGTATAAGGTCCCTTTTTAAAAGGACTCCTATAATCCTACAAATGGCCTTAATGCACTAAATGCAGCATATAACACTGGCCGTTTCTTGATAGCTTTCAGGTCCATGTCTGCTTGTTTCAAGCACTACCCCCTTGCCTATGCCCTATCAGCCTTGATAAGCCGAAAGACGGTGCCTTCGTCATGTGGAAAGGACTTAATATTGTGGTCTTGTCCTTAGATGGCAAAGTCCGGTCTAAGAGCATCTGTCTTGTCAGCCAGGTCGCCTCACTATACACAAATTGAGACGGACCATCTTCAAGGAGCTTGACAGCCTACTACACATTATAGGGATAGACATGCTGTCTGGCAGCCTCTAGCCTATACTGCCTATAATTATACGCCAGAAGGGTACCTTTGGGAAGTTCAAGATGCTATAGGTCCTCACCCTCTTACAAGTCATTAATAGTTATTCTAGACAATGGTAATGCGGTATTAAGAAGAGATTGAGAGACTTTGGCACGGATGCGATTCCTTAGAATGCAAGGAAAACATCCTTGAAGGCTGAATTCTCTAAGCCAGTAGTCAACCTTTCTAGGTTGTAAGGGGATAGATGGCCTACCTGGCGGAGACTAATACTTTAGGTTCTTTAGTCTTACCAAAGCAACACCTAATGTAGCTTCGTGCACTTGGCGATCTAAGGACTTAGCGTCTTCCTGAGAATTGTCTATTTTATAAGAGGCAGTCAATGATAAAAGAGGAGCTGGCCTAGTGATACCTTTATATTATTATATCAGTCTCTACTAACCAAATCATGTTGACCAGGCCCTGCAGACCAAGGTACTCTAATAGTATAATTAAGACACTAGCACCCCTTCCAAAGTATAATCTTAGCAAACATAAAGAACCCTTCCGGAGCAGTTGCTAGGCAGGACACTGGTATTTGGAAATTAACAGGGAAGTATTATGACCAAGCCCCCAAAGAGGCCTTGCCGCCTAAAAAGCTCTCGAATCTAGCAGAAATTATAGTCGGCCCTGACCAAAATAACGGCATGATCGAGTTTGGCGGCATCCGGGTAAAGCTTGTCATATACAGGACTATTCCGGGAGTTATCTTAATCAACGCTACTAAGACTATAAGCAAATGGATAAAGCTACATGCGCTTAACCACCCCAACATCATTGGCTTTGATGATAAGGATTCTGGAACGGGGCACTGGCTACCAACAACGACTAAGGGTATGAACGATGACCTAGAAGGGCAATGTGAACTATATATCATAAGGCCTCCGCTTCCTGTTTTAGTTACTGCTACTGCAGCTTAATATCCATTTTCTATCATAGATGCTTATAGAATGTACAAAGACGTATGATTTTTTAGGAAGTCCCTGCTCTCTTTATGCTAACGGTTTATAGCTACTTAATGCTCTCAAATATCTAGCTAGCCACAAATTACTCCGTGGTGACTTCGACGCGTGGCGGCCAGATCACAGGCTTTGCGCAGGTAACAAAACCATACGTCCTCCGCGATGGGGCTGCTAAGGCGCTAAACGAGAGCCGTAAGTATTGACCTCAAAGCCTCACGGGCCCTTGACTAATATTAATTTTTGTATAGCGGATGTCAGCGACTCTATGCAGAATCTCATTCTTCAACATTCTAGCATCGACATGTTTCTTAAACATTACCTTGATCGAAACATCAACGTTGACATTCAAAACATCTATCGCGGCCAAGCGCCTTAGACTTGATGAGGTTTGCATGTTTAATGAGCCGTTTGATCGATCCCCGCCGGCCACGGAGATTGACCACTGCGCAATCTGCATCAGTCAATAGCCTTCTATATATTATCAAATTAGATCGTCACATAGCAAAATTGTCAAGAGGCTAAGGACATCCTAGGGGGAGGAGAAGTATTAGAAGACTTGTTGTCGCCTTTGGAGTAAGAAGCAGCGGCAGCACAGGCTCCTTATAGTCGAACTTGTAGACCGTTTTAAGAAGAAGCAGCTAGTAATTGACAGCAAGCGGCAGTTGTCTAGGAAGGTGGTTGACAAGGACACACAAGACGCATTAGAGCAATCAGATCTGTTGATAGTAGAACACCTCCTTTTAATAGACGCCATCTTGACGCTACTTAAGACGTCCCTCAAAAATGATAATCGACAGAGGATCGCGGCAGTCGATGCCATCACATCGTACTGCGGCGTGGAGGAAGGACCGGCTTCCTGTCATATCTAACATAGACGTCCGGTAAAGGATAACAGTCCTCCGGTCGTTAAAGTTAAAGAGTCTAATACCCTAAACAAAGCAATACGATCGATTCGGAGAGAAAAGAGGCCGACAACATACTTTGTCTGTCTTGGGAATCCGTCTCTAACATTGCATGACAGGGTCGCCTAGTCAATAAGGACACCCAAGACACATTTAAGCGATCAGATCAGATAACGCCGGAACACCTCCTTTTAATAGACGCTATCTTGACGCTGCCTGAGACGTCCCTCAAAAACAAGAATCGACAGAGAATCATGGCAGTCAACATTATAATAGCATACTTTGGCGTGGAGGAAGGGCCGCCTTCCTGTCATATCTAGTATAGACGTCCGGTAAAAGATGACAGTCCTCCGGTCCTTAAAACCAAAGAGCCTGATGCCCTAAGCCAAGCGATACGATCGATTAAGAGAGAAAAGAGGCCGACAAAATGCTTTGTCTGTCTTGGGAATCTGTTACTAACATTATATAAGAGGGTTGTCTTATATATAACCTTAGGTTCTTTAAGTAGACACTTTCTAAGGAAGCATATAAGCAGGTTGTAAGGAGGGGTGTATATTAATTGTTAGATTTGTGGCGTCAGGCTAGAGGACTAAGTACAATTACTTATTCACACAAAGAAGGTTTACGGAACCGTCTTATAGGGTCCGGCTAAGAGATTGATCACCTAGACTTTAGAGCTATTGTTTGTTTTTGGTTATCTTCCATTCTGCCCTTAGGGGGGGGGGGGGGGGGGGCAAGAATAAGAACTAGATTCTGTTTGTAGGTGTCCTGGGCTATTTTCTTTATTATTAATTTGGTTTGGTATAATGTAAAGTGGGGCTAATATCTACATCAAGAAAGTCTTCTAGTATGTTTAACTAGTTAGGGCAACAGGGCGTTATAAATCGGTTTTGCGTAATTTGGTATCAAAAAGGCTGATCTAATCTTAGGTTCTGTGTGTTATATATAATTAGAGGGGGGCATATAGAGTCAGAAAATAGAATACATCACACTTTAATTATGTTTTTATAGCGATCCTGAATTTTTGCCTATATTACTACTTGCTAAGTATAATTATAGGCATATATCCAAGTTTGTCTACTAAGACCATTTTAACCCTACCTGCTTTATACTCCTACTATACCTCTTACCTTAGTAGTGACCTATTTTGCGGAGGCAAGATCTTTAACAATTATTATAACAATCACTTAGTAAGTGTCTTAGAGTCACAGAGACACCTTTATAGATATAAGTTCAGACTTAGTAGGCTTGTTTATTTAAGTATCCTTGTCCACAACCTCTTTATTCTAATTGTTAGAGAGGAAGTACACTAGATCAGGCATGTTGTTTAATTACTACTTAAGTTAATAAGATAATTAAGAAAAGAGGATAAGAAGAAAAGCTAAATCTAAGAGTAGCTAAAAGGATAATATAGCCTTAAAAGATTATAGAAGGCAATAGAAAAAGGATAGGTCTGTGACTTATACTTGTCTCCCTTGTTACGGGCTACTTCCTTATTTGGCTCAGCTATACTATCGACAAACTAAGTACAACCTTAGTACAGGGTGAGCCAGGCGTGCCCAGGCTCCCAACCTTGGCACAGGGTGAGCCAGGCGTGCTCAGACACCCCTTATTATTATTTAATCTCCGCGCTTTGCCACTTATAGGGTTCTCCTTTTTCATGTCTCACTAAGCACAAGCCACCTAATTTCCCCCTTTTTCCCCCCTTTCTTCCCCTTTATTTAGGGGCTGGTTTAAGGATGTATATATAACCCTTAATTGATAGCTACTTTCTCTTTTCTCTTTATTAAATTTAAAGACGGTTTTACCTAGGCTTCCTGCTTTGATCGCACACTTTAGTAGGAACCCTTATATCCCTAAAAAGGATATAAGAGATGTTAATACCAGATTTAGTAGTTCTAAATAAAAACCTTGCCTAGGCCAGATAATTACTTACTTTAAGTAGATAGACAGATTAATAATAACATTAGATAATAGGGATCTATAATCACACAAACCAGCCAAACTAAGCCCTACCTGCTAAAAACAGCTACCCCTTACAAGGCGGCTACTAAGATAAGTATATAGGGGCAGGGCAGGGGAAGCACTCTTAGCAAAACTTAAGGGTCAAACACCTAAAAACCTACTCTAAAGCTTAAATAGGATCAAGACACTAGAATGTTTTCTTATAATAAGTTATATGTCTTAATTATATGTTATAAAGAGTGTAAGGTCCCAGGTAAGCTAGCCATAATAGTACTAGTTCATTTAGAAATATAGGTCAACTTAAAAAGGTTTTAGAACTAAAGCAGATTTTAAATTCTACCTATATGTCTAGAAATGTATATACTTAAAATTAAAGATAACTTAAAAATAAGTTTAATATACTTAGAACTAAACATTCCTAGATATATATATACTTAGAAATAGATATGCCTATATCTGCTTTTTACTTTAGTAACTATAATATTAGTATACATTTTGTATGTGTTTGGCTCTAGGGGTTCTTACTAGGATGATATCCTCTAGGAAATCATCTTCTAGTCTAGTGTTATAAGACAACACGTTTGATATATATTTAGATATTATATAATCTTGTTTAAATTTTCTAAATCCCTAACCTTCTTTTAATTCCTCTATTATATCTTATATTTAGAATCAATATATACCTTGACTTAAACCATTATACCTAGAAGTTATCAGGATGTTAAGGTTTTCCTTTAAGATCTTATAGTTAAATATATATAACAAAGGGAGGTTTAGTATAATATAAATTCTTAGACAGTTATGTTAGTATATAGGGTGGGCCAGCCTAAAGAAGCCAGCCTAGCATTGATCCTAGCCTATAGGGACTACTAGGACCTGTAGTAGGCTGACTTAGCTTTAAGGCCAGCCTAAATACTATATTGGCTTCTTTAGGCTGGCCTACCCTATATGCTAGCACAACTGTCCTAGGACATACCTTAAGCTAGAGCAATTATGCCAACCTAGTCTTAGTCCTTATATACTATCTGTTCTAGCATTTATGTCCTAATACTTATATTATACTAGACATGTCTAGCAAGTTCTCTATAATCTGGGCAATCTACAATTCTCTATATTAGTGCTAATCAAAGGATTAGTAGCAGCTTGATAATAGAGAATTAAGATCTTATATACAGATTTTAACTCTTTAATAATACTTTATACAAGTTATAAAAATCTACACATTTCTGTCTGTCCTTCTCTTAAAGATTCTATATTAATAAGGGTAATGTTATAAACATATAAATAGCACAGGACTTTGGGCTTAAACAAGTGTTTAGGCTGCTAGCAAGGCGGCCTGTGTTATAAGGATATAGGACAATTAGCATCTGTGGTAGCTTATTAGACTATTAGACATTACAAGATAAGTGTTATATGATTTAGGCAAGATCGCCAGCTTGACTATTAAGCTAACAAGCTACTTGACCAACTTACTAGGCGATCTAGGCAAGCTAGGAACAAAGGTTCTATATAAGTTATAGTATTTCCTTAAATAGGAGCTTTGTGCTCAACTTACTTTAGTTATTTAATATAAGCTTTGTTTACCTATTTAAGTAACAGGTTTACTTCTAAGTAAACAACCACCTAACTGCTATACTTCTATTATAATACTAACCTAACATTACTAAGTACCTGGCTATACTAAGCCAGTATCCCTATATCATTATACTTTAAGCACCTTGTTTAAAGTTAATAGTTAGCATAATGTCTTCTTTAAAGAAACCAGCCTAGCAGATCACTAGCCTAGCTACTAGATCTACCAACCTTACTTTACCTATACCTAACCTAACCTATAACAACAATCTAGGGGATGACAACATCTCTTTACCCAATATTAACAACTCTAGAAAGTTTAGGGTTAAGGCCAACAAGTCACTTAAGGTTGCCCTACCAGACAAGTTTTATAGCAACCAGAAAGAACTTAAGTCATTCCTACTCTAATTGGAATTATACTTCAAGTTTAATAAGGACAAGTTTTTAGACCGCAATAAGAAAAGCCTATAGGCTACCTCTTACCTAAGAGGCAAGGCCTAGAAGTGGATCAAACCATACCTTATAGATTACTTTAAGAACCTTAATAAGGAAGGGGATATAGTAGTTACCAAACAAATCTTTAAGAGCTTTGTGGGCTTTAAGAAGGAAATTTAAAGAGTATTTAGGGACATTAATAAGAGGAAGATGGCCGTTTAACACTTATTTAACCTTAAGCAAACAGGATCAGCCATTATATATATTACAGAGTTCTAATATCATATAACCAAGACAGGATAGGACACCAAAGCCTTGATTAGTCACTATCTTAAGGGGCTAAAGGAGTTTATTAAAGATGACATAATATATATAGACAAACCAAAGACAATTAATAATGTGATCAAGCTATTAGTTAAGACCAACAATCAACTATACAAATAATGCCAAGATCAGAAAGGAGGTAAGGACTCCTCTAAAAGAGAGAGCTCTAGAAAATCCAGGAATGATAAGAAATAAAACCCTATAGACACTATAGACCTAAAGAAACCAAATAGCTCTCTATTACTAAAAAACTCTTAGACAAAGAAAAAACATAATGCTATAAAGAAAAACTATACTTTTATTGTAAAAAACCAGGCCATTAAGCACAAAACTACAAAAAGAACAGTAATAAGAAACCTTAGGGAAAAGGCAAGCAGATCAGTACTGTTACTAAGAAAGTAGTAGTATATAACTATAAGGAACTTATAGAAGAAGAACTAGAACAGTTAGGCATCTATAAACAACTTGATATTACTTGAGCCTAATAGGAACATTAGGCATAACTACTAGTTAAGGGCACTAAGATAATACTACTATAGGTTGCTATCTTATAACAAGGACAGTAATGGGTATTTTAAGAAGTTATAAAGATAGGTAATCATTATACTTGTCTTAAGACCTATAAGTCACTTTTTAATACCTAGACCTATAAGAACAAACTAAGAGAAGGACAGACATATAATGTCTAGGCCTTAGACCTGTTAGTAATAATCTTTATAGAAGAGGGTAGTCGCCTAAAGACGGCCAAAATACTATCTTTAGATAATAATATAAATGTTAATAACAACAAAGCGCTAGTAGTTCCACAACCCTTAAAGGAAAGGGATATTCCTAAGGAAGAATCTAGTAAGGAAAGTTTAAGTAGTAAAGACAGAGCTAAAGTGTATCTTTAAGGAGAACAAGCGCTTAAACTTATTTAGAACACTAGAAATACAAAACATATTACTTAGACATTAGTAAGAAGTGGACTATAATATCTACTAAACTGTATAAAAGGTAATGGCTCTTAGAAAACAATAAGATAATCCTTAAGGATAGAAAGTCTTTAGTTAAGATTAATATAAAAGTAAGATATAAACTTGTGTATAAAGACTAATGCTATATAGGACTATTAAGATATAGTCCTAAAGGAGGTCTAAGGAAACATCTTATTAAGACATAAAGAGTCTTGAGTAACCCTATATCTTAGGAGAATGACTTAAGGATACTAATCAAGAAGAAGATTTAGGAAATATATAACTAGACCTAATCTATAAGGATCTAGAAACTAGTTGACACAAATGTTTATTACCAATTAGAGGTTAAGTATATAGCAGGACTAATAATTAATTACCTATATATACTTAAGGAAGACAATTAGGAAGTATATTAGAGAATATAGCAGGATAGAATCACTAGGATAGAAGTAAAAGAACTGTATACTACTAATAAGGGAGGACAGTTCTCTATAAAGGCTCTTATATAAGGAAAGAGCATCTAGACCCTAATGGATTCTAGAGCTAAAGGGAACTTTATATTAAAGAAAACCACAAACAGGCTTAATATGCCTTTAAAAATATTAAAATGTCTATATTAACTAAAAGTTGTTAATAGAACCAATATTAACTACTAGGATAGGTTAGTCACTTAGGTTATAATACTAACTTAGGTTATAACCAATAAAGGACATATAGTAGAGGTGCAATTTAATATAGCACTAATTAGGGGGCATAAAGCCATTCTAGGAATGCCCTAGTTTAAAGAATATAACCTAAAAGTAGACTAGAAAGCATATATGCTTAGATTTAGTTATTGTTATTATATAAGATTATAATGACTATAAGGCCTAAGAGAGGTTAGTACCGCCTCTAAGGAGCCTAGATATACTAATAAACAGAGCAGTCCTCTATAGGTCGCCAAAGACAATAACACCTTACCTATAAAGTATAAGGAATTTATAAGGTTGTTTAAGGATCTATAGGATTTCCAAGCACTTTCTAAACATCAGCCTTAGGATTATAAGATCAATCTTAAAGAGGGATTTATACCCCTTATAGATAAATTATAATATTACAATCTAGTTACTATAAGGACGCTTAAGAAATACTAGATTAAAGCATATAAGAAGGGATGGATATAAGCATCTAAGTCCCCTTATACTTTAAATATACTAATTGTATATAAAAAGGATGACCTAAACAGAAGGCTATATATAGACTACTAATATTTTAATACTAGGACTATTTGGGACATATATCTATTACTAGGAGCCTAGTACCTATAGGACAGGCTAAGTAAGGCAAAGATATTTATATAAATAGATTAGAGGAATGTGTTTAATCTAATCTAAATCAAGAAGGGATATAAGTAGAAGACAGCATTTCTTCTACCTTCTAGACTATAAGAATATATAGTTATACCATTTAGGCTTATAAATGCCCTAGTTATATATTAAAGACAAAATAATAACATCCTTAAAGAATACTAGAAAAGATAGTTATCTGCTATTTAGATAATATCCTTATCTTCTTAGAATAAAAAAAGGATTATAAGAGACATATTAGGAAAGTCTTAAAAGCACTAGTCAAAGTGGACTTATACCTTAAGCTTTTAAAATGCTATTTTAGGGTTAGGGAAGTCAAATTCTTAAGATATATTATCTAACCTAGTAAAATAAGTATAGATCTAGCAAAAATCAAAGAAGTACAAAATTAGGAATAGCCTAGAAATGTTAAGGACATTTAGTCTATCTTAGGCTTTGCTAATTTCTACTAATAGTTTATTAAAGGATATTTTAAGATCATATCACTACTTACTAACCTTATAAAGAAAGACAAGAAATTTGAGTAGTTAGAGAAAGCCTAGGTTGCTTTTAATACAATCAAGGAAAGGTTTACTAAGGAACTAATACTATACAGTTATAGGAAAGACAGAAAGAGTATTACTAAGACTAATATATCTAACACTGCCCTAGGAGCTATATACCTATAAAGAGGGGATAACAGGAAACTTTACCCTATTGCCTACTTCTTAAAAAAGATGTCTCTAGCTAAACAAAATTATAATATCTATAAGAAGAAGCTTTTGGCTATTATAGAAACACTTAAGTATTAGAGAAATTACTTATAGGTACTATCTACCTAGTAATAATCTATACTGATTATATAAACTTATAAGGGTTTACTATAATAAAGGATCTGACTAACTGCTGTCTTATAAGATAGGCCAAGAAGTTAGCTAGCTACAACATTATAATTAAGCATATTAAAGGGACTAACAATCTTAGAGCAGACGCTCTTAGTCAAAAACTAGGGTATAAGGACAATAAAACATATAAAAGGACAGCGATCCTTAAAACCCTAGAAAATAAGGATTTGGCCCTAGCAATTAGAGAAGTTACTAGCCTAAAGAAGGCAGGCTAATAGTTAAAGGAACCTAGCTTGACAAGCTAGTCCAGGCTTCCTAACTAGTAAGATTAGACCTAAGCGGAAACTATATAAGTTATTAAAGATCTGCCAGTTTGATAAAGAGGGATTCTACTAGTATATAGAAACAAGGAAGGTCTACTTTCTGCCTAGTATATAAGAAGAATTTATCAAAGAGCAATACTTATTGCTAGTATATAGGCATTAAGGAGTGCAATAAATGTTTGTACAAATATTAATAAATTATTAATATCCTGGATTATAAAAGAAAGTTAAGAAACTAGTTATAGAATATAATACCTATATAAGGAACAAGGCTTCTTGCTATATACCTTATAGACAGATAGGCATAACTCCTATACTAGCAATACCTTAGAAATCAATATTATAGGATTTTATTAGACTATTACTAGAGTCTAAGGATCTAGTTATAGGAGTAGAATATAATTCTATCCTAATCATTATAAAAAGGACAACCAGGTATATAACACTAGTCCTATTTAGACAAATAGAACTATAAAAAGACCTAGTATATGTCTTTTATAAGAAGTTGTCTTAAGTATAGACTGCTAGACAAGATCTTGTCTGATAAAGACAAGCTATTTATATCTAAGTTCTGGACATTACTTATAATACTACTTAAAGCTAAGAGAAAGTTATTTATAACATTCTACTTATAGACAAACAGTAAGAATAAAAGAATAAACTAAGTTATTAAAATATACTTAAATACTATATTAATTACTAGTAGAACAACTAGGTATAGCTATTGCCCTTAGTATAGTTTATATATAACAGTTTTATTATAAAAACAACACCTATTACTCTATTTTATACTAACTACAATATAAACTAGAGATATAAAGAACAGGAATTATAGATATTAACAATCACTTAGCCAAATTTAGGTTACTTATATTAAAGAACTATATAAAGACTTAGTAGACAAGCTATAATTTGTTATAAAAAGAAATGTATATTATTATAATATAAGGTATAGTTAGGAGCTAATACTAAAGAAGGGGGATAAGGTCTATCTTTTATAACAAAACATTTAAACAAAACAACTAAGTGACAAATTAGATCACAAAAGCTTAGACTATTTAAGATTAAATATATTAAAGGACCTTTAAATTATAAACTAGCCTTGCCAAAACAATAAACATCTACCTAATTTTATATATCTCTTCTTAAACCAGTACTAAAGGAAGCATTACTAGCTCTAAAACAGAAATCTAACAAGTTAACCTAGAAGCTAAATATAATATTAAAGAAATTTTAGACTATAAGTTTGTTAGAAACTAACCTAAATATTTAGTTAAATAGTTAGGATACCTATAATAGAGAACTTATAGGAACGTATATTAATCTTAAGAATTGCTCTAAGAA
>JAHEWH010000078.1:0-19277 GCA_020726485.1 Halenospora varia
CTTATAGGGGTCATAGTGAGCCACTATAATCTAAGGAGACAGAGGTTCTATATAAGTCATAATATTTCCTTAGATAGGAGCTTTGTGCTCAACTTACTTTAGTTATTAATACAAGCTTTGTTTACCTATTTAAGTAACAGGTTTACTTCTAAGTAAACAACCACCTGACTGCCACACTTCTATATAATACCAACCTGACATTACAAGTACCTGGCTACTTAGCTAGTATCCCTATATTTGTACACTTTAAGCACCTTGTTTAAAGTTAATAGTTAGCAACAATGCCTCTAAAAGTCGCCTACTAGGTTACTAGCCTAACTACTAGTTTAGCAACCTAACTCTCCAACACTGATCCCAAACCCCTTGATTAATAACAGTCCTAATAAGGAACATCTTTATACTAGATTGACAATTCTAGGAACTTTAGGGTAGAGGCTAACAAATCACTTAAGGTTGCCCTCCTAGACAAGTTTTATAGAAACCACAAGGAACTTAAGTCATTCCTACTTTAACTAGAATTGTACTTTAAGTTTAATAAGGACAAGTTTATAGACGAATAAGAAAAGTTTATAGGCCACCTTCTACCTAAGGGTAAGGCCTAGAAGTGGATAAACCCTATCTAAGGGACTATTTTAGGAACCTAGATAAGAAGGGAATATATATTAAAAGCAGATCTTTAGAAGCTTTGTAGGATTTAAGAAGAAATCTAACAAGTATATAGAGAATTAACAAAAAGAAGACGCCGTTTAACACTGTTTAACCTCAGGCAAACAGGATCAGAATTATATATATTATAAAGTTCTAATATTATATAACAAGACAGGATAGGACATTAAAGCCTTAATCAGCCATTATCTTAAAGGGCTAAAAGAATTTATCAAAGACAATATAGATATATAGATAAACTAAAGACAATTAACAAAGTTATTAAGTTGTCAGTCAGGACCGACAATAGACTATACAAACAATACCAAGATTAGAAGGGAGTAAAAGACTCTAAAAAAGAGAGTTCTAGAAAATCTAGGAACGGCAAGAAATGGAAATCCTATAGACACTATAGACCTAAAGGAAACCAGACAGCTCTTAGCTATCAGAAACTCTCTAATAAAGAAAAAACATAACACTATAAAGGAAAACTATACTTTGACTGCAGAAACTAGGCCATTAAGCACAAAACTGCAAAAGAACAGTAATAAGAAACCTTAAGGAAAAGGCAGGCAGATTAGTGCGCCACTAAAGAAGTAGTGGTATATGACTATAAGGAGCTTATAAAAGAAGAACTAGAACAGTTAGCATCTATAGACAACTTAATATTGCTTGAGCCTAATAGGAACATTAGACACAACCACCAGTTAAGGGCACTAAGATAATACCACTACAGGTTGCTATCCTATAATATAGACAGTAATAGGTATTCTAAGGAGTTATAAAGATAGGTAATTATTATACTTGTCTTGGGACTTATAAGTCATTTTTTAACACCTGGACCTATAAGAACAAACCAAAAAAAGGACAGATATATAATGTCTAGGCCTTAGACCTACTAGTAATAATCTTTATAGAAGAAGGTAGCCGCTTAAAGACGGCCAAAATATTATCTTTAGATAATAATATAGATGTTAATAACAAACAACTTGCTAGTAGTTCCACAACCTCTAAAAGAAGGAGATATTCTAGAGAAAGAAACTAGTAAGGAAAGTTTAAGCAGTAAAGATAAAGCTAAAGTATATCTTTAAGGAGAACAGGCACTTAAACTTATTTAGAATGCCAGAAAATGCAAAACGCATTACTTGGACATTAGCAAAAAATGGACTATAGTGTCCACCAAACCATATAAGAGATAGTGGCTCTTAGAAAACAATAAGATAATCCTCAAGGATGGAAAATCTTAGGTTAAGATTAATATAAAGGCAAAGTATAAACTTGTGTATAAGGACTAACAGTATATAGGACTATTAAGATATAGTCCTAAAGGAGGTCTAAGAAACATCTTATCAAGATATAGAGAGTCTTGAGTAACCCTATATCTTAAGAGATTAACTTAAGGATACTAATCAAAAAGGAGATTTGGGAAATATATAATCAGACCCAAACTAAGAGGATCTAGAAACTAGTTAACACAAATGTCTATTACTAATTAGATGTTAAATATATAGCAGGACTAATGATTAATTACCTATATATACTTAAATAGGACAATTAGGAAACATACCAGAAAATATAGCAAGACAGAATTACTAGGATAGAAACAAAAGAATTATATACTACTAACAAGGAAGGGCAGTTCTTTACTAAAGCCCTTATATAAGGGAAAAACATTCAGATTCTAATAGATTCTAGAGCTAAAGGAAACTTTATATTAAAGGAAAATATAATAAGGCTTAATATACCCTTAAAGATATTATATTGCCTATATCAACTAAGAGTTATTAATAGGACCAATATTAGATACTAGAATGGGTTAGTCACCTAGGTTATAGTACCTACTTGGGTTATAACCAACAAGGGACATATAATAAAGGTGCGATTTGATATAGCACTAACCAGGGGTATAAGCCATATTAGGCATGCCCTAGTTTAAAGAACACAACCTAGAAGTAGACTAGTAAGCATGTATGCTTAAGTTTAGTTATTGTCACTATATAGGATCGCAGTAACTATAAGGCCTAAGAGAGGTTAGCACCGCCTCTAAGGAGCCCAGACATACTAACAAATAAAGCGGTCCTTTACAAGTTGCTAAGACAATAACATCTTACCTATAAAGTATAAGGAATTTATAAGGTTGTTTAAGGATCTATAGGATTTATAAGCACTTCCTAAACATTAGCCTTAGGATTATAAGATTAATCTCAAAGAGGGATTTATACCCTTATAAATAAATTATAATACTACAATCTAGTTACTATAAAGACGCTTAAGGAATACTAGATTAAAGTATACAAAAATGGATAAATATAAGCATCTAAGTCCCCTTATACTTTAAATATACTATTAGTATATAAAAAGGATAACCTAAACAGAAGGCTATATATAGACTACTAATGTCTTAATATAAGGACTATTTGGGACATATATCTATTACTAAGAGCTTAATACCTACAGGACAGGTTAAGTAAGGCAAAGATATTTATAAAATTAGATTAGAGGAATTTGTTTAATCTGATCTAAATCAAGGAAGGACATAAATAGAAGATAGCATTTCTGCTACCTTCTAGACTATAGGAATATATAGTTATGCCATTTAGACTAACAAACATACCTGCTATATACTAAAGACAGAACAATAACATCCTTAAGGAGTTCTTGGAGGTAATGGTCATTTGTTACTTAGACAACATCCTTGTCTTCTCTAAGCAGGAAGAAGATTATAAAGGACATGTTAGAAAAGTGTTAGAGGCACTAGCTAGAGTAGACTTATGCCTTAAACTTTCAAAATGCCATTTTGGGGTTAAGGAAGTCAAATTCCTAAGATATATCATCTGACCTAGCAAAATAAGTATAGATCTAGCAAAAATCAAAAAGGTACAGAATTAGGAAACACCTAAAAACATTAAGGACATTTAATCTATCTTAGGTTTTGCTAATTTCTGTTAATAGTTTATTAAAGGATACTCTAAGATTATATTACTACTTATCAACCTTATAAAGAAAGACAAGAAATTTAAGTAGTTAGAGAAAGCCTAGATTGCCTTTAACACAATCAAGAAAAGGTTTACTAAGGAACTAATATTATATAGTTATAAGGAAGATAAAGAGAGTATTGCCAAGACTGATATGTCTGACACTACCCTAGGAGCTATATACTTACAAAGAGGGGATAACAGGAAGCTTTACCCTGTTACCTACTTCTTAAAGAAGATGTCTCTAGCCAAACAGAATTATAATATTTATAAGAAAGAGCTTTTAGCCATTATAGAAACACTTAAGCATTAGAGGAACTACCTGTAGGGTACTATCCACCTAGTGATAATCCACACCAATTATATAAATCTATAAGGATTTACTATAACAAAAGATCTGACCAACTGCTGTCTTACAAGATAGGCTAAAGAGTTGGCTAGTTATAACATTATAATCAAACATATTAAAGGAACCAACAATCCTAGAGCAGATGCTCTTAGTTAGAAACCAGGTTATAAGGACAACAAAACATATAAAAGAACCGCGATCCTCAGAACCCTAGAAAACAGAGATTTGGCCTTAGTAATCAGAGAAGTTACTAGCCTAAAGAAGGCAAGACTAACAGTTAAGGAAACCTGGCTTGACAAGCTAGTCTAAGCTTCCTAACTAGTAAAATTAAACTTAAGCAGAAACTATACAAGTTAGTAGGGGATCTGCTAGTATAATAGAGAAGAATTGTACTAATATATAGAAACAAGAAAGGTCTACCTTCTGCCTAGTATATAGGAGGAATTTATCAAAGAGCAACACTTATTACCAGTATATAGACATTAGGGATATAACAGATATTTATACAAATATTAATAAATTATTAGTGTCCTAGATTATAAAAGAAAGTCAAGGAACTGGTTATAGAATATAATACCTATATAAGGAACAAGGCTTCCTGCTATATGCCTTATAGACAGATAGGCACAACTCCTATACTAGAGAAACCTTAAAAATCAATATTATAGGATTTTATTAGACTACTACTAAAGTTTAAGGATCTAGTTATAGGAGCAGAATATAATTCTATCCTGATCATTATAGAAAGGACAACTAAGTATATAACACTAGTCCTATTTAGGACAAATAGAACTGCAAAAGACTTAGTATATGTCTTCCTATAAGAAATCATCTTAAGGCACAGACTGCCAGACAAGATCTTGTCTAATAGAGACAAGCTGTTTATATCTAAGTTCTAGACATTGCTTATAGCACTGCTTAGAGCTAAGAGAAAGTTATTTATAGCATTTTATCCTTAGACAAATAGCAAAAATAAGAGAATAAACCAAGTTGTTAAAGCATACTTATAATACTATATTAATTACTAACAGAACAATTAGGTATAACTATTATTATTATAGAAGAGACATGCTAAGGCATAATGCTTAATAGAATCAAGAATAAGAGATGACTAGGTATTGTTAAAAAGTAGGTTGAATTGTCTTGTTATCTTCTGGTCTATCTGTCCGAAACGCTCTGCTTTTAACCCCTGAGTCAGGTGATCAAGTCACGTGCCCCGCCACATACGTCCCCTATCCAATACATGTCGTCCTTGCACACCTGTTATATGATCATGTCTAGCCCAACTCTGCCATCCCAAAAACAACCATCTTTTAACAACGCAACTAGCTTATATCAAGGCCTAAACGGCAATAGCTATTATATAGTCTCTAGAGGCATGTATGTGTGTATGTTCTTGTTGGCAAGTCATGTCGCGTATGCAGGTAGGAAGCTCTGTACTTGTAAAGGGTAGGTTGGAATGCTATAAAATGACTTTTGAGGTCGCAAACAAGAAGCGTAGTTATAAATCAAAAGGCAACTAAGAATAGAAGGTATGATTTGTCGGCCAAACAAGTCGTTAGATCGCATATAAAGGTAGCGTTTGCGTGAAGGCAGTGTTTGTAGAATCATGTCGCCAGACAGGCTTAATTAAGAGGTCTGCGGAGGTCGTCTACAAGACCATTCCCAAGTGACAGTAGAAGTGGTACTTATGTCTTGATAGAGAGATATAGGTTTTGAGGGCGTTGGTAGAGCTATAACTTGACGGTTGGTTGTGCTTTGTCTAGAACGCTAGATATTTTGATGGCGGCTGTGACAGCAACAACTTGGCTGCAAATCAAGGTTGTGGCGTCTCTCAAGAGCCTTTAATCGTCCCTATATAGGTCACCAAATATGTGGAAGAGACGTGCTAAGGCATAATGCTTAATAGAATCAAGAATAAGAGATGACTAGGTATTGTTAAAAAGTAGGTTGAATTGTCTTGTTGTCTTCTGGTCTATCTGTCCAAAACGCTCTGCTTTTAACCCCTAAGTTAGGTGATCAAGTTATGTGCCCTGCTATACTATTAGTATAGTTTATATATAATAGTTCTATTATAAAAACAACACTTATTACTTTATTTATACTAATTATAGATATAAACTAGAAGTATATAGAGAACCAGGAATTATAGACATTAACAATAATTTAGCCTAAATTTAGGTTACTTATATTAAAGAACTATATAAAGGATTAGCAGACAAGCTGCAATTTATTATAGAAAGGAATATATATTATTATAATATAAGATATAGTTAGGAGCTAATGCTAAAAAAGAGGGATAAAGTCTATCTTTTATAAAAAAACATTTAAACAAAACAACTAAGTAATAAATTAGATCACAAAAAACTTAGACCATTTAAGATTAAATATATTAAAGGACCTTTAAATTATAAATTAACCTTACTAAAAACAATAAACATCTATTTAATGTTTTATATATCTCTTCTTAAACCAGTACTAAAGGAAGCACTACTAGCTCTAAAAATAGAAATCTAACTAGTTAACCTAGAAGCCAAATATAACATTAAAGAAATTTTAGACTATAAGTTTGTTAGGAACTAGCTTAGATATTTAGTTAAATGGTTAAGATATCCACAATCAGAAAACTTATAAGAACCTAAGTCAAATCTTAGGAATTGCCCTAAGAAGCTTAAGGAGTTCTACTGCCAAAATCTAGGCCTTATTAGAATAGATTATTAGGCAGATAAACCTAGAACAGATCAAATAAAGGGTTAAGGGCTGGCTAGTATAATGATATAGGGATACTGGCTAAGCGTAGCCGGGTACTTAGTAACATCAGGTTGGTATTATAACAGAAGTGTGGCAGTCAGGTGGTTGTTTACTTGGAAGTAAACCTGTTACTTAAATAGGTAAACAAAGCTTGTATTAAATAACTAAAGTAAGTTAAGCACAAAGCTCCTATCTAAGGAAACTATCTAGACTTATATAGAACCTTCCTGCTCTTAGATTATAATGGATCACTCCGATCCCCTATAGTCCTATCCTGTCACATGATCCCCACATAACCCCTATGCCAACTGATCTAGGTTCTCTATATAAGTACAACTGTACTTACCAAGCCTTAGGCCTAGTCTGCACATAATAATGAAATCGTGACACTATCCCCTATATGGTCTAGTATAGTCCCTATGCTTAAATGACCACATCAGAATATCTTGTGTAGGCCACTGACCTTCTTCCTTTATTATGCCAGTAAAGGAAAGGAAACGCGCTAAACAAAAAGCTTTATTTGATCATACCAAAAACTTTGGTAAAGAAGCTGCTATATGTTGTTCCTACTATGTTTCAAACAAACGCCGATACATTATAATGACTTTAACAGGTTACTGTTCCAAGTGTATGTGAACTGGCCGTCCTAAGTATGATGATAAACCAGAATTCCTGGATGGTTAGGAGGCCCTTATAAAGCAAGAGGAGCGTCTTAAAGAAGAAGAAGAGGAGGCAATGGCAAAATACTACGCCTTAGGAAGCAACAGAAATTCATTGCCTGTTATAGGAATGACATGCTGTCGCATGGTTTTTGTAACCTAGAAGAGCTTGATCTTGTGGAGAAGAAGGAAAAGAAGGAGAAGGAGGAAAGAGAGAGGAGGGAGGCAGAGGAGAGGGCGCCTTAGCAAAAGCTAGGGGCTACCAAATCGTCCTCCCTGGCCGGCCCTGGCCAGCCAGCCCTTGACCCTATATTTGACCTGTTCTAGGTCTATCCGCCTGACAATCCATTCTAGTAAGGCCTAGATTTTGGCGGTAGAACTTTACAAGCTTCTTAGGGCAATTCCTAAGATTTGACTTGGGTTCCTATAAGTTTTCTGTCTATAGGTATCTTAACCATTTGACTAAATATTTGAGCTAGTTCCTAACAAACTTATAGTCTAAAATTTCTTTAATGTTATATTTGGCTTCTAGGTTGACTGGTTGGATTTCTGTTTTTAGAGCTAGTGGTGCTCCCTTTAGTGCTGGTTTGAGGAGAGATATATAAAATGTTAGATAGATGTTTATTGTCTTTAGCAAGGCCAATTTATAATTTAAAGGTCCTTTGACATGTTTGATCTTAAATGGTCCTAATTTTTTGTGATCTAATTTGTTGCTTAGTTGTTTTGTTTAAATGTTTTTTTATAAAAGATAGACTTTATCCCCCTTTTTTAGCATTGGCTCCTGACTATACCTTGTGTTATAGTAGTGCACATTTCTTTCTATAACAAACCGCAGCTTGTCTGCTAATTCTTTATATAGTTCTTTAATGTAAGTAACCTGAATTTGGGCTAAATCATTGTTAATGTCTATAATTCCTGGTTCTCTATATGCTTCTAGTTTATATCTGTAATTAGCATAGAATGGGTAACAAGTGTTGTTTCTGTAGTAAAACTGTTATATATAAACTGTGCTAATAGCAATAACTATACCTAATTGTTTTGCTAATAATTAATGTAGTATTATAAGTATGCCTTAACAACTTGATTTATCCTTTTGTTTCCACTATTTGTTTAAGGGTAAAATGCTATAGATAACTTTCTCTTAGCTCCAAGTAGTGCTATAAGCGATGTCTAGAACTTGGATGTAAACAGCTTGTCTCTATCAGACAAGATCTTGTCTGGCAGTCTATGCCTTAAGATGACTTCTTACAGGAAGACATGTGCCAAGTCTTCTACTATTCCATTTGTCCTAAACAGGACTAATATCATGTATTTGGTCAATCTTTCTATAATGATCAGGATAGAATCATATTCTGTTCTTATAACTAAATCCTTAGACTCTAGTAGTGGTCTAATAAAATCCTATAATATTAATTTCCAAGGTTTCTCTAGTATAGGAGTTGTGCCTATCTGTCTATAAGGTATATAGCAGGAAGCCTTGTTCCTTATATAGGTATTACATTCTATAACCAGTTCCTTGACTCTTTTTTGTAATCCAGGACACTAATAGTTTATTGATATTTGTGCAAACGTCTGTCATGCTCCTTGATGTCTATATGCTAGTAACAAGTGTTGCTCTTTGATGAACTTGTCCTTAATTTAGTGGGAAGGTATAATTGTCCTGTTTCCTTCTAGCGGACAACTTCCTCTCCTAACTTTTGGGTAACACCTAACTTATATGCTTCCTTGATGGTTGGCACATCCTGGTTAGCTGCTTTGACTAGCCTGTCTAACCATTCTTTGTCTGGTTTGGGATCTTTCTTTAAGGATGCTATTTCCCAAATAGCTGGGGCCAAATCCCTATTGTCTAGGGTTCTGAGGATTACAGTTCTCTTGTATGTCTTGTTGTCCTTATAACCTGGTTTCTGACTAAGAGCATCTGCTCTAGGATTG
The DNA here is from genome assembly GCA_020726485.1 of Halenospora varia. Classification (NCBI taxonomy): domain Eukaryota; kingdom Fungi; phylum Ascomycota; class Leotiomycetes; order Helotiales; family Solenopeziaceae; genus Halenospora; species Halenospora varia. The sequence continues at coordinate 9,312 of JAHEWH010000078.1, forward strand.
TCGGTTCCTTTGACATGCTTGATTATAATGTTATAGCTAGCCAACTCTTTGGCCTATCTTGCAAGATAGCGGTTAGTCAGATCCTTTATTGTGGTGAATCCTTATAGATTTATATGATTGGTGTGGATTATCACTAGGTGGATAGTACCCTGCAGGTAGTTCCTCTAATGTTTGAGTGTTTCTATAATGGCTAAGAGCTCTTTCTTATAGATGTTATAATTCTGTTTGGCTAGTGACATCTTTTTTGAGAAGTAGGCGACAGGATGGAGTTTCCTGTCATCTTCTCTTTATAAGTATATAGCTCCTAGGGCAGTGTTAGACATATTAGTCTTGGCAATACTTTCTCTGTCTTCCCTATAACTATACAGGATTGGTTCCTTAGTGAACTTTTCCTTAATCATATCAAAAGCAACCTAGGCTTTTTCTGACCACTCAAATCTCTTGTCCTTTTTTATAAGGTTGGTAAGTAGTGACACAATTTTGGAATATCCCTTAACAAATTGTCGGCAAAAATTAGTAAAGCCTAAGATAGATTAAATGTCCTTAACATTTCTGGGTTGCTCCTAATTTTGTACTTCTTTGATCTTTGCTAGGTCTATGCTTATTTTGCCAGGTTGGATGACATATCCTAGGAATTTGACTTCCTTAACCCCAAAATGGCACTTTGAAAGTTTAAGACACAAATCCACTTTAGCTAGCGCCTTTAATACTTCTCTAACATGTCCTTTATAATCTTCTTCCTGCTTAGAGAAGACAAGGATATTGTCTAAGTAACAAATGACCATTACCTCCAAGAACTCCTTAAGGATGTTATTGTTCTGCCTTTGACATATAGTAGGTGCGTTTGTTAGTCCAAACGGCATAACTGTATATTCCCACAATCTAGAAGGTAGAAGAAATGCTGTCTTCTATTTGTGCCCTTCCTTGATTTGGATTAGATTAAACAAATTCCTCTAATCTAATTTTGTAAATATCTTTGCCTTGCTTAACCTGTCCTGTAGGTATTAAGCTCCTAGTAATGGATATATGTCCCAAATAGTCCCTATATTAAGACATTGGTAGTCTACACATAGCCTTCCGTTTAGGTCATCCTTTTTATATATTAATAGTATATTTAAAGTATAAGGGGACTTGGATGCTTGTATCCATCCCTTTTTACATGCTTTAATCCGGTATTCCTTAAGCGTCCTTATAGTAACTAGATTGTGATACCGCAATTTGTCTATAAGGGGTACAAATCCCTCTTTGAGATTGATCTTATAATCCCAAGGCTAGTGTTCAGGAAGTGCTTGCAAATCCTATAGATCCTCAAACAACCTTATAAATTCCTTATACTTTACAGGTAAGGTGTTATTGTCTTTAGCGACCTGTAGAGGACCGCTCTGTCTGTTGGCATGTCCGGGCTCCTTAGAGGCGGCGCTAACCTCTCTTAGGCCTTGTAGTTACTGTGATCCTATATAATGACAACAACTAAACTTAAGCATGCATGCTTTCTAGTCTACTTCTAGGTTGTGTTCTTCAAACCAGAGCATGCCCAATATGGCCTTATGCCCCCGGTTAGTGCTATATCAAATTGCACCTCTAATGTATGTCCTTTATTGGTCATAACCTGAGTAGGTACTATAACCTGGGTGACTAACCCATCCTGGTAGTTAATGTTGGTCCTGTCTACAACTTTTAGTCAGTATAGGCAATCTAACATTTTTAAGGGCATATTGAGCCTGTTTGTGGTTTCCTTTAATATAAAGTTCCCTTTGGCTCCGGAATCCATTAGGATTTGGATGTCTTTTCCTTATATAAGAGCTTTGGTAAAGAACTGTCCTCCTTTGTTAGTGGCATATAGTTCTTTTACTTCTATCCTAGTGATTCTATCCTGCTATGTCCTTTGACATGCTTCCTAATTGTCTTCTTTGAGTATGTATAGGTAATCGATTAGTAACCCTACTACACTCTTGATATCTGATTGGTAGTATTTGTTTATATTGACTAGTTTCCAGATCCTTATAGACTAGGTCTGGTTGTGTACTTCCTAGATCTCCTTTTTGACCGGCACCCTTAGGTCATCTATCCAAGGTGTGGGGTTACTCAAGACCCTCTATGTCTTGATAAGGTGTTTCCTTAGACCTCCTTTAGGACTATATCTCAATAGTCCTATATGGCGTTGGTCTTTATATATAAGTTTGTACTTTGCTTTTATGTCAATCTTGACCTAAGATTTTCTATCCTCAAGGATCATCTTGTTGCTCTCCAAGAGCCACTATCTTTTGTATGGTTTGGTAGACACTATAGTCCATTTTTTGCCAATGTCCAAGTAATGCATCTTGTATTTTCTGGCGTTCTAGATAAGTTTGAGCGCTTGTTCTCCTTAGAGATGCACTTTAGCTTTGTCTTTGCTGCTTAAACTTTCCTTACTAGATTCTTCTTCTAGAATGTCTCCTTCCTTTAGAGGTTGTGGAACTGCTAGTGCGTTGTTGTTATTAACATCTATGTCATCGTCTGATAATATTTTGGCCGTTTTCAAACGACTGTTTTCTTCTATAAAGATTATCACTAGTAGGTCTGAGGCCTAGACATTATATATCTGTCCTTCTTTTGGTTTGTTCTTACAGGTTTGGGTATTAAAAAATGACTTATAAGTCCCAAGACAGGTATAATGATTACCCATCTCTATGACTCCTTAGAATACCCATTACTGTCCTTGTTATAGGATAGCAACCTGTAGTGGCATCATCTTAGCGCCCTTGACCGGTGGTCGCGCTTGATGTTCTTATTAGGCTTGGGCAACATCAAGCTGCCTATAAATCCCTAACCGTTCCAGTTCTTCTTCTATAAGCTCCTTATAGTTGTACACTACTACTTCCTTGGTGGCAGCACTGATCTGCTTGCCTTTTCCCTAAGGTTTCTTGCTACTGGTCTTCTTGCAGTTTTGTGCTTGATGGCCTGGTTTGCTATAGTCAAAGCACAATTTTCCTTTATAGTGTTATGTCTTTTCTTTGTCTAAGAGTTTTCTAGTGGCAGAGAGTTGTTTGGTCTCTTCGGATTTATAGCGTCTATAGGATTTCCATTTCTTGCTGTTTCCGGATTTTCCAGAGCTCTCTTTCCTACCCTTCTGATCTTGGCGTCGTTTGTACAATCTGTTGTTAGTCTTAACTAATAGCTTGATCATACCATTAATTGTCTTTGGTTTGTCCACATGTGCTATGTCATCCTTAATGAACTCTTTTAACCCTTTAAGGTAGTGGCTGATCAAGGCTTCCATATCCTATCCTGTCTTGGTTATATGACATTAGAATTCCATGGCATATATAATGGCTGATCCTGTTTGCTTGAGGTTAAACAGGTGTCGGACGGCCGTCTTCCTCTTGTCAATGTCCCCAAATACTCTTCAAATTTCTTTCTTAAAGCCCACAAAGCTTCTAAAGATTTGTCTTGTAACAACTATATCCCCTTCCTTATCAGGGTTTCCGAAATAGTCCCTGAGGTGTGGTTTGATCCACTTCTAGGCCTTGCCTCTTAGGTAGGAGGTGGCCTATAGGCTCTTCTTGTTGCGGTCAGAGAACTTGTCATTATTGAATTTAAAGTATAATTCCAACTAGAGTAGGAACGACTCAAGTTCTTTTTGGTTCCTATAAAACTTATCTAGTAGGGCAACCTTGAGCGACTTGTTGGCCTCAACCCTAAACTTCCTGGAGTTGTTGATATTAGGTAAAGAGATGTTGTTATCCTCTAGATTATTGTTATAAGTCAGGTTGGGTGTTGGTGGAGTAAGGTTAGCAGTACTAGCAGTCAGGCTAGTGATCTGCTAGGTAGGTTTCTTTGAAGAAGACATTATGCTGACTATTAACTTCCAACAAGGTGCTTAAAGTGTAACAATATAGGGATACTGGCTAAGCATAGCCGGGTACTTAGTAACATCAGGTTGGTATTATAACAGAAGTGTGGCAGTCAGGTGGTTGTTCACTTAGAAGTAAACCTGTTACTTAAATAGGTAAACAAAGCTTGTATTAAATAACTAAAGTAAGTTGAGCATAAAGCTCCTATCTAAGGAAACTATCTAGACTTATATAGAACCTTCCTGCTCTTAGATCATAATAGATCACTCCGATCCCCTATAGTCCTGGATTATGGTGGATCACTCCGATCCCCTATGGTCCTATCCTGTCACGTGATCCCCATGTGACCCCTGTGCCAACTGATCCAGGTTCTCTGTGTAAGTATAACCGTACTTACCAAGCCTCAGGCCTGGTCTGCACATGATAATAAAATCATAACAGCTAGCTAGGGCCGGCCAAGGCGGACGATTTAGTAGTCCCTAGCTTTTACTAGTATGCCCTCTCCTCTACCTCCCTTCTTTTCCTTTCTTTATTTTCTTTTCTTTTCTTCTCTTCTGTCAAATCAAGCTTCTTAAGAGAGCAAAGACTATATACCATTATGTCTTGACAATAATGTTAGATAAACTTCTTTTGCTTGTAAAGACAGAGTATCTTTGTCATCGCCTCCTCTTCCTCTTACTTAAGTTTCTTCTCTTAACAGGCAAGCGCCTCCTAACTATCTAGGAACCCTGGCTTGCCATTACACTTAGGGCAACCTGTCCTAACACACTTAGAGTAACAAGAATTTAAGGTGGCTATAATACATCTCTAGTTATTTTCTTAATAATAAGAACAGTATATTACTACTTTAAAACCTTTCTTCTTTATTAGGTTAAAAAGGGCATTGTGATATTAAGACTTCTTGGAAGTTATATTAGAGGAAGAAGGCCACTAGCCTATATAAGATATTTTGATGTGGTCATTTAAGTATAGGGACTATACTAGTCTATATAGGGGATAATGTTATGATTCCATTATTATATATAGCCTAGGCCTGAGGCTTGGCTATATGTTAGTATAGTACAGAGAACCTAGAGCAGTTAGTATAGAGGTTATATAGAGGAACATATAACAAGATTAGATTATAGGGATTAGAGTGATCTATATAAGCCGCTTATAGGGGATTATAATAAGTCACTATAATCTAAGGAGACAGAGGTTCTATATAAGTTATAATATTTCCTTAGATAGGAGCTTTGTGCTTAACTTACTTTAGTTATTTAATACAAGCTTTGTTTACCTATTTAAGTAACAGGTTTACTTCTAAGTAAACAACCACCTAACTGCCACACTTCTGTTATAATACTAACCTGATGTTACTAAGTACCTGGCTATACTTAGCCAGTATCCCTATATTTGTTATACTACCCTCCTACTTAAACCTTCTCTTTAGGCCCTGACCTAGGTGCCCCCTCTGTTATAATTTACTCTTATATCACTGCCTGCTTAGTTTTTTTCTTTAGGTTCCTAGTTCCTTATAATGTTTAGCACCTATACTAACTGAGGCCTGTTAGGGTATATATAAGGAATCCAAGACTTAGGACCTACTCTACCTATAACAACCTAATTGTCACTATTAACATAGTAGTGGCCTTCTTTTATATGTTAGAAAAGCACCTTGCAGCAAGTCCTTAGGTGCCCCTGCTCCTAGTAGTATATATAGGGTAATGTTTGGTATAGGCAACTGGCTTTAACAGCATTTAGGTTTCTAGAGGCCAATCCCCATCTATAGTTATAACACTATATAGGGCCGCTTAAATCTTTCTGCAAGCCCTGCTACGGATGCGGATTTGCATATATCCCTAGATTTTTTGCTAGGCCAGGCCCGCAAAATCCCTACTAGAGTACTGAGTACTACTAAGGGGCTCCTTCTCTTATTACTACTTAAATTATATTAAGGGCCAGCTTCTTGATGCTTTTGGCCAATCCATTTATTACTACATTATAGCTGCTTCTAGGGCTTATAACTAGAGCTGTAAGTTTTAGCTCTTTGGCAGTATGCTCCTAACTCTTCTTTGTCTAGTTAACTAACCTAATCATCTTATTTTCTTTTATAGCTTCCTGATCAAACTCTCTGATAGTCTCTTTTACTAGGTAGCTTTCTGATATAAATGCCAAAATACTATTAAACCTGACTGTTTCTAGTTTTTCTAACTTAATCTTGTGTTTCCGGATAGCTTTGTTATAGATCTTAGTTAGGAGCCCTTTAAGAAACCAGACTCCCTAAGTGTATTCATCTAGGAGCCTTTTCTTAATCAGCTTCTTTAAGATAGCTACAAACTACTAAACATATTAACAAAGATCATTGCTCTTATTATAATGCTTCTTGATATATGCTTTAAGGAATTTATAAGAAAACATCTGCTAGAAAGCGTCCTGATTGTAGTATTCTAGTAGAAGGGCTGCTTTTATTTCTTCCTAATCCCCTAATAACTCAAATTTAGGCATATTGTATACAAACTAGGTAATAGTAGTTTTGTAGTATCTTATAATATGTTTTGCTCTACTAGGCTCATCAATCCTATAATTAGTATAAAGGTCCTTAAACCTCTTAATAAACTCTGTAATGTTTGTTCCTTTAAAGTAAGGGGCTCTAGGAGCACCAGGTAAGGGCATCGGACCTTAATAGGAGAACTGCGCGATCTTATCTCTTATACTAGGTAGTGCTATAACAGACAAGTTTGACCTAGTAGAGGGCATAAATAAGGGAGTTTTGGTGGCTATTGTCTTAGGTTATAAATAAATTTTGAGGTCAAATAAATAATAGCTTATAAGGTTCTATAAGACTGTTTGTAGTAATTTAAGAAGCAGGACAGTTAAGACTAGTAGTAAGAAGATTGATTCCCTAATTCCTTTAGTTATAAGTTCTTCTTATTTGTATTTCTCCTTCTTCTTTTTTTCTTTAATTATAGTTTTAGACCTTTTCTCTATTACTGTCTTGTATAACATTGCTTCTTGAGTGCAGCCCTGCTCTAATCTGATAATAGCTTTATTTTGGAAAGCTTCCCTATTAATTTACTAATGCTTTTGTCTTGTATTTATAGTTATGGCGTCCTCCTTTCTTAGCTTGCCTATCTTGATGTCAATCCCCCTTTTTCTTGTTGTTTCCTTAGTATTCTCTAGGACTGTCACATTGCCCACTCCTAATTCTTCCTTTTGACTTACTTGCACTTGTCCTAGTTGCACCCCTTTCTTGCTTTGTAGCTTTTGTACTTTATTATTAGTGGTCTTCTTAGTAGAACCGCTCCATTAAGGGATAAAGCCTCTTGTCGGGCGCTAATATAAAAGTGCTAAATCTATTTGTATTACTTAACAGAATGATACTAGGTTCTAGGAGAAGGCACCCTTTTAAGAGGGAGATAAATGTTGCATCAAGTCCAGTTTTAAAGGTAAAGTAAGATGCCCCTTTTTATGTCTGGCTATAAGCACCTTTTTAAGAATGCAAAGTTTGCAGTGCCAGATTATATAATTATAGACCGCGCCTCCCTATATGATCTCTAGGCCAGATGCCCTCTCTTAACTACCACATTATGCTCTCTGTTGACAAGCCCACTACACACGCGATAAGACGCCTGGGCTGTACTACCTACTCCTAGTGCCTAAGCACCCCTAGTAGCATATCTGTATTGACTTTAAGAGCTTCCTAGAAGACAAGGAAGGCTTTGACACCATCTATATGTTTATTAATCGCCTAAGCAAGGCAGCCGTCTTAATCCCCTATAGGAAGACAATCACCACAAAGCAGCTCGCGGAGCTCTACTATGTCTATGTCTACCGGTACTATAACCTCCCTGACTCTATTATCTCTAATAGAGGAGCCCAGTTTATATCAAACTTCTAGAATGCTCTCTGCGCGATCCTAGGCGTCAAAGTCAAGCTCTCTACTGCCTATAGCCCCTAGACTGACGGACAGACCAAGAACTTAAACCAGTATATTGACTAGTGCTTAAAACTGTTTATTAACTACTACTAAGACAACTAGTCCTAGATGCTCCCTATACTTAACAACACACAACTTATGCTACCACACAGCTCTATTAGTATGTCCCCCTTCCTGCTCTTATAAGGGTACTTGCCTAGACGCTTATTTGACTAGCATGCACCTAAGCCCGCTACTATAGCCAGAGACAAGCTCTCTCTAGCAGAAGCCACAGAATTTGCAAAGCGACTACAGAGTGGCTAGGAAACGGCTAAGAAGGTTATAACAAGCGCCTAAACTATAAAGGCAAATCTTGCTAACCAAAGACGCCAGGAACCAGACTTTGGCGTAGGAGACAAGGTGTTCTTGTCGACTAAGCACTTAGCACTTAATAGGCATAGCCAGAAGCTTGCCAAGCTTTAGGATGGCCCCTTTAAAATCCTAGTATAGGAGGGCTACTCTTATAAGCTTGCGCTACTAGACAGTATACGCGTACACCTAGTATTCTATGCTTGCTACCTGCGGAAGGACCTAGACAACCCTCTCCCAGGCCAAGAGAACCTACCGCCAGTGCCGCTAGTGATTAATAGTAGTGAGGAGTAGGAGGTAAAGAGCATCCTAGCAGTCAAGCTGGTACGCGGGCGCTTAAGGTATAGAGTAAAGTGGCTTGGCCAGGACAAGGACCCTAAGTGGTACCCTGCTAGGAACTTTCTGCACAGTCCTCACAAGCTCCAAGACTTCTATCTGGCCTACTAAGAGCTCCCAGGGCCACCAGAGCGCTTAGGAGACTGGATGAGGGCATGGGAGCAAGGGATCGACTACTATAATGAGCTAGAAGGAGCTTTAGACAGGAGTATACCTATAACAGCAAGCTTGAGGGCAAGCTTCTTTTAGAGGGGGGGTAATAAGACGATATGGCCTAGTTGCCACCTGTCTTGTGATAGCCAGAATTATATAGCAAGCTTCCGACCCACTATAGGGACGCTTGAGGAGACCCTTACCGTCTTAGGTCAGTAAAGGCACAGGGTCCTAACTACTTATAGGCTTGCTCCGCTCCTTATAAGCTTCCCTTCTTGATTCCTTAGCTTTAGATCTTCGAATAGGATTTGGTTCTTGCACGCCTCCCTGCCCGCAATGCCTTGCTGCCATCTCAAAAAGCCCTTGACATTTCCTACTAGACGCTTCTATACCCCCTTAAAGTGACTGGTTATAATGGCAAACGCACTACTTACATCACACAGTACTTGCGTCTACATCTAACTATAGACAGATGTTATGTGTATAACATGCCCTTTATAGTTTTGGACCTTAGAAAACATAACTATATTATTAGAGTTAAGTTTATAAGACGATTTAAGTTACTCCTAGATCTGTCTTGGAACCGACTTAGATGGCCTTTAGAGTACCCTTATATACTACTATAGTTAAAGGATATTCTGATTTAGTATAGATATAGCTTTAACAACACTTCTAAGCCTTATATCTAAGCAGATACTAACTAAAGAGACAATGCTATCAAACAAGATAAATAATAGAGGCAAGCTAGTATCACATCTATTAGGCATGTCAAAGCGCCCAGCCCGCCTTACTACTAGAAGAGGTCCGGTTGGCTTCTGATATAGCTACTAACCACCGCCGATTGTTTCTAACAACTAAAGACACCACTATCCTGTTCTCCACCAATACACTATAAAGTCGGATAAGAAAAGGAAACAAAGCAAAGTATCGCCAGGATAAATAAAGAATTGTCTTTAGTAGAGAATCCTAAGACCAAACCTACTAGACAAACAAAAAGGAAGCAATCCCGGAACACCTCTAAATCCACCTTGATGCTATATATTAACATTTGTGAGATTAGCACAAATGCCCTATACTATAATATAAAGCGTCTAAATACAGAGTTCTTCCAGACAAGCTTATATAAGATCAATTGCCTCCTAGTCAAACATAAAGATAAAGAGACATTACTGCTCCTATACTAGAAATTACCTAAGTATTATATGGCCTACCAGGATGTCTTCTCTAAGACAGAGTCAAATCGGCTCCTACCCTATAGGTTATATGACTACAAGATCTAACTTAAACAGGAACTGACCTATAGCTACATACCACTATACTAACAGTCAACTAAGGAGTTATAGGCAACCAAGCAATACTTATTAGATAACCTAAACC
>JAHEWH010000079.1:0-17647 GCA_020726485.1 Halenospora varia
ACATCGAGATCACAGTACAGGATATTCTTAAAATCAAGATTCTATCACGGCTTGCATTGAAAGCAAGGGTCTTGACTTCCCCCTCTCTCGATATAGAAGAAGAGATTGGCACAGAATTTGAGCTAAATCCTATCCAAAGGTGGCATATGCATCGCACTCGCAAAGTTGCAGGCGCGGTCAAGAACCATTTCAACCAGAGCTTTATTTTGCGCCTTCGCAGGCGCATTCAACTTAGCCACTTAAAATCGGCAATCGAGCAGGTTCTCGCTCTTCACACTATGCTCAGGTCAAGATTTAAGCAGTCGGGGGGGAGCGGCAAATGGTCTCAGTTCATTTCCACGGATATTGCGAGTTCCTATATTCTTCATGAGCATGATGTGCCTTACATGGGTGCAGTCGAGCACATCATTCATCAGACACAAAAAAGCTTCGACCTTCAAAAGGGTCCTTTGTTTGGAGCCGACCTCATCAACCTTCCCGATGAGTCACAGTTACTCTTCCTCGCCAGCCACCATGTGATCATTGATCTGGTATCTTGGCGAATTGTTATGGAGGACCTGGAGGCAATTCTCACATTGGGTATTCTGGCAGCCCCTAAACCAATACCTTTCTCGACTTGGATCAAGAGGCAGATTCAGTACAGCCAGGAGCATATCACCCCTGCACGAGCTTTACCATTTGAAGTTCGTCCTGCCGATTTCGCGTATTGGGGAATGGAAGATCGCCCAAATCTTTCCGGAGATATCATTAAGCAGGTTCTTTCGGTTCCTAAAAGTATCACCGCACTAATACTGGGTGCATGCAACGAACCTTTGAAGACGGACGTAGTCGACCTACTATTATCGGCTGTAATACATTCCTTTGGCCAAAGTTTTACTGATCGGTGTCTTCCAACGATTTTCAACGAGGGTCACGGACGTGAACCATGGGACGCTTCCCTTGATATCTCCAGAACAGTCGGGTGGTTTACGATTATGTGTCCTATCTCCATTCCAGGTGCAGATCCTAGCAGTATCATCCAAGTCGTCAAGGAAACAAAGGATGCTCGCCACAGAATCCCAAGAACGGATTCGAATACTTTACATCTCGCTATCTCACTTATGATGGCGCTGAGGCCTTTGGTCACCACGATCAAATGGAGATTGTGTTCAACTACTTCGGTCTCTATCAGCAGTTTGAACGAGAGGATAGCCTTTTCAATCAAATACCCGCGAAGACATTCGACCTAGGCAACTACTCTGCGTCAATGCCTGAATCGTCATTGTTTGAAATTGAAGTTGGCGTAGAGGAAGGTGAATTACAATTCACGTTTGCGTACAACCAATTCATGCGCCATCAGGACAAAATCTCCAACTGGGTAAATGAATGTGGTAAGAGTGTTGAAACACTTGCTCATAGTTTCTCAGAAATGCAGCCAGAATTCACACTCAGTGATTTCCCACTGCTTTCTCTTAGCTATTCAGATCTTGATATCCTTTTGAAACAGACCCTGCCTCAACTTAAAGTCGACAACTCAGGCCAGATCGAAGATATATATCCTTGTTCCCCGATGCAGGAGGGTATTTTAGTCGCTCAGAATAAGCGCGCCGAGTTCTACAAGGTCGAAGAAACGTTCAAAATCTCGTCGAAAGTATCAGGCACGGTGGATATAACCCGACTAAAACGTGCCTGGAAACAGGTCGTGGCGCGTCATGCTATCCTCAGAACCATGTGCGTTGAGAGCGTTTCGGAGAATAGCGGCTTTCAGCAAGTCGTGCTTGAGACTCATGAACCAAGGGTATTTCATGTTCAGGCTAAGGACCACGCAAGTGCACTTCAAACATTCAAGAACTACATACCAATAAACTATAGCGACCCTGAGCCTGGACACCGACTCGGAATTTGTCAGCTCGAAAATGGAGATGTGTACTTCAGGCTCGAAATCAACCACACACTCAATGATGCTATGTCATATCAGATCATTTGCAAGGAAATCGGACTTGCATACGATGGCTTGCTGCCAAATACCCCGGGCCCCTCATACTCGGAATATATCAACTATATTCAGTGTCAGCCTGCCGGTTTGGCCTTAGATTATTGGAAGAATTATTTGGCGGGCATAAAACCTTGCCGCTTTCCGATTTTAAATGATGGCGATATTCAGTCCCCAGGCGAGATTAATATTCTCAATACTCTCACTATCCCGTTTCACAAAGCGGGCCTTATGAACTCGTTTTGCAAAGCCCAGGGACTTACACAGGCTAACGTTATCACGACTGTTTGGGGATTGCTTCTGCAAACGTACACGGGTGAGAGTGACATTTGCTTTGGATTCCTAACATCAGGCCGTGATCTACCTCTACCAGACGTGCAAGATATAGTGGGGCCGCTGATCAATATGGTTATTTCGCGGGTAAGTCTTCCCGATTCAGAGCTACTAACGAATGTTCTTGAGAAAGCCCAAGCAGATTACATCAGTGCTTCCCCGTATCAGGTCTGCTCTCTTGCCGAAGTTTACCATGCTCTAGATCTGGCTGGAGATAAGTTATTCAACACGGCCATTTCCGTTGACAAGAAGTGGTCGAACGACTTATCTGCTAATAGCAGCATTGCAATCGAGGAATTTGATCTTCATGATCCTACTGACGTGAGTAGTTCAAGTCTTTGGTACCTAACTAGCAGCTAACGAGCTGTATAGTTTGACCTTGTGCTAAATGTGGCATACTCGGGTGACGAATTCAAGGCCGCGATTACATACAACACCGCTTCTATATCTGATAAGCACGCGGCTAAAATTACGGACACCTTCGAAAGAATCTTGACCTCGGTCCTAGAATCGCCAGATCAAAAAGTTGCTAATGTGGATAGACTTGGCATCCAAAACGTCAAACAGCTGTTGGCTTGGAATGAGGGCCTGCCCAGTCCACTTGAGAAGTGTGTCCACGACGCAGTCCACGAGCAAGCCCTGCTTCACCCAGGTCTTCCCGCAGTGAGCTCATGGGATGGAGAACTCTCCTATGCCGAGCTCGATGAAATGTCAACTCGCTTTTCCCACTATCTTTCCAAACTTGGTGTAGCGCTAGAAATTGTAGTGCCACTTGCTTTCGAGAAGTCGAGATGGGTTATCGTGTCACAGCTTGGAGTACTTAAAGCTGGCGGAGCTTGTTTGACCATGGATATGTCTCATCCTACAAATCGTCTAAAGGGGATGTGCAAGCAAGTTAATGCAAAGCTACTGCTTGCAGCACCTGGTTACAAGGACAAATTTCAAGACACTGGTATCCATACCGTTGTCGTAGATGAAGCGTTCATCCGCTCCCTTCCATTTCAAAGCGAGTTTGCTTGTACTACGGTCAAGCCCAACAACATGGGATTTGTTGTGTTCACTTCTGGTTCAACAGGCAACCCTAAAGGTATTATGCTAGAACACAAAACGGTATGCACAAGTTCCAGAGGCCATCAAGCTGTCTTCGATGTGGGCCCCGGCTCTCGCTGCCTTCAATTCTCCGCATTTGCGTTCGATGTGCATATTAGCGATATCTTTACACCTCTTATGTATGGGGGGTGCTGCTGTGTCCCCTCAGACAAGCAGAGAATGGGCGACCTCGCTGGAGCGATCAGAGCAGCGAACGCGAATAGTACCTATATCACGCCGACAGTTGCGAAGCTATTCCAGCCAGAGGACGTCCCATCACTGAAAAAAGTGGCACTCGGCGGAGAGCCTCTGACACAAGAGAATGCGAAGACATGGGGTGGTAGCCTTTATTTGATCAATGTTTTTGGCCCATCGGAGACGTCTAACTGGGTGTCTTACCGTCACGTATTACAAGACACTACCCAGCCATCGAATATCGGACCAGGAGTGGATGTCAACATCTGGCTGGTGGATCACCTAACGAATACTCGCCTGGTTCCAGTCGGCTGTGTTGGGGAAATGTTTATAGAAGGCCCAATATTAGCACGCGGTTATATCAACGATCCAACAAAGACAGAAGCAGCATTTATCGAAGACCCGATATTCCTTCGAAAATACGGCGGCGGTGCCGGAAGGCGGTTTTATGGAACAGGAGATCTCGTTCGTGCGAATACCAACGGCTCGTTGCTTTATGTTGGCAGGAAAGACTCCCAGGTCAAAGTTCATGGCCAGCGTCTTGAACTAGGAGAAGTAGAATACGCTATAAGTGAATCTCCTGAGGTGAAACACGTTTCTGTGGTTCTACCTAAGTCAGGGCTGTACAATGGACACCTTGTGGCCGTCGTTGTGCTCCATGGTATAACCGAAGACCATGGAGGCGAACCTCTTCAGATCATTTCAGCAGCCCAAAAGTCCGAGGTTCAGTCTAAGCTATCTGCTTTGATAGATCGGGTCGCTGCGGGACTTGCAGCCTGGATGGTACCCCATTTTTGGGCCATCGTTAACGACATTCCATCCTCTGCCTCCAGCAAGCTTGATAGGGGGCGGGTGAAGCAATTCATTACAGATATAGATCAGGAAACCCTCGACAAGATATCAGCGTTGACGATAGAAGGCCAGTTGGAAATGCCAACGACGACTCTTGAGAAACAACTACGTGACGCATGGAGCAAAATCCTTGGAGTTCCTCTAGATCAGATTGGGACGAATAGTTCGTTCCTCAGGCTTGGAGGTGACTCGCTGTCGATTATGCGACTAGTAGCAGAAGCACGGTCTCACGGTATTATCTTATCTACGGTGTCTGTATTCCGGCATCCTAAGCTCAAGGATATGGCACTCGTGGCAACTGGTGGAGAGTTAGAAGTCGTTTCTGAAATCGCGCCGTTCTCTTTGCTAAGTGGAGCTGCTGTGGTGGAGAGTATTCGAGCAGAGGCAGCTAGCAAATGCTATGTCAGCGCAGAGCTGATCGAGGACATTTACCCTTGCTCGCCTCTCCAAGAAGGTCTCATGGCTCTTTCAATCGTGCAGCCTGGCACATACATTGCGCAAAACGTCTACAAATTGCCCCCTGGATTGGATTTAGCAGTTTTCCGACAGGCTTGGCAGCTCGTATACCAAGCGAATGCCATTCTACGCACCAGAGTCATCAGTACGGAGTCATCGGGAACTGTTCAAGTTATAGTTTCCGATGAGATATCATGGAGCACGGATAACCAACTTGAGGCGTATCTCAAGAAAGACAAGGAAACTAAGATGCTTCACGGACTACCATTGAGTCGGTTTGCGGTGATTGAAGGTCACTTGATCATGACAACTCACCACGCTATCTATGATGGTTGGTCGTTGAATGCGTTACTAGAAGACGCCGTGGCAGCCTACCAGCAGCAAAGCCTCGAAATTCATACACCGTATAAGTACTTCATCAAGCACATACAAGAACTCGATCAGAAAGCTGCAGAATCATTCTGGATCTCCGAGCTATCTAACGCAAATACGACAATTTTCCCATCAATTCCCTACCCGAAGTACCAGCCAAAGGCAGACACGCTTCTTGTCCAGGATATACAGTTCTCAAGAAAGCCTAGGTCTGAGATTACCACTCCCACGATCCTTGAAGCTGCATGGGCTTTGGTAACTTCACAGTACGTCGGCGACACAAATATCACCTTCGGCTTGCTTCTTTCTGGGCGCAACGCCTCCATACCTGGTGTTGCTGGAATGACGGGGCCAACGATAGCAACGGTTCCCGTTCAAGTTAGGGTTGACCACGACCTTTCCCTGGAAAATTTCCTCCAGAAAATTCAAAATCAAACAACTGAAATGATGCCATTTGAGCAAACCGGATTGCAGAATATTCGACGACTGAATGCAGCAACTGAAGCAGCATGCGACTTCCAGACCCAGCTTGTTATACAATCCCCTGGTAAAACACAAACCGGTCTTCAGTCTCTTGGCATTGATCAGATCAACAATGATTCAGATGACATTCTTACCTACACCCTTACCTTCGAATGCATATTAACTTCAACTGGGCTGAAATTAAACACCCTATTCGACAGCGAGGTTATTCCTTACATGCAAATGAAGCGCATAATTCAACAATTTGCACATATGATACACGTACTATCCGACGAGTCATCCACAACCACTGTCAATGATGTATTAACCATCAACGTGCAAGACGAAAGGGAGATCTTGACATGGAATCCGACAATCCCCGAATTTGTCGAGAAGCTTGTTCACGAGGAGATCCATGAACAGGCACTCACCCGCCCAGATGCACCAGCGATTTGCGCATGGGACGGAGATCTCACATACAAGGAGCTTGATACCTTATCTAGCCGATTAGGATATTGCCTCCGGGCGGTTGGTGTAAAGCCAGAGATTTCTGTTCCATTTTGCTTTGAGAAGTCAAAGTGGTGTATTGTGGCCATTTTGGCTATCATGAAAGCGGGAGGTATTTGCGTGCCTCTCGAACCGGATCACCCAATCACTCGAAAGCAGGGCATGGTTCAAGATGTCAATAGTAAGATTCTGCTTAGCTCAGCCATGCAGGTAGATCACTGCTCAGGCATCGCGGAGCAAATCGTTGTCGTTGACGATGTGTTATTGAGTAGACTTCCCGATGCACCTAGTGTAATCTGTCCAGAGCTGCATCCGCGGCACCCGGTTTACGTGATCTTCACATCGGGAAGTACAGGTAAACCAAAGGCTGTGGTCTGGGAGCACCGAACTTTAAGCTCTAGCATTGCAAAGCACGGAAGCGCTCTACACTTTAATCGTCGACCTCGAGTCCTCCAGTTTGCGTCGAACGTCTTCGACGCTAGTGTGGCTGAAGTCATTGATACCTTGACTTATGGCGGGTGCCTATGTATTCCGTCCGACAGTGACAAGACAACAAACTTTGTGCAGTACATTAATGAAATGCGGGTGGATTGGGTGTTTTTGACTCCAACCTTTGCCAGACTTATAGGTCCAGATGATGTCCCTGGCCTCAAGACTTTGGCGCTCGGTGGTGAATCTATCGGACAGGACAACATTCGCAACTGGAGTGAAAAGGTGCAACTTATTAACGCTTACGGCCCATCAGAATGCTGTATTCTGACTACAACGCACGAATTTACAAACCCTTCTCAAAGCCCATCAACAATTGGACGATCCACCGGTGGTTTAGTTTGGATTGTCGATGTCCATGACACCAACAAGCTAGTCCCCATTGGTGCTGTTGGTGAGATTTTGGTTGAAGGACCAACTCTGGGTCTTGGATACTTGCACAACACTGAGAAAACCGCCGAATCATTTATATCGGACCCAAAATGGTCTCAGCGTACTCGACCTGCCGGGTGTCGTCAGGACCAGTCGAGACGATTTTATCGAACTGGTGATTTGGGTAGATATCACATTGATGGAACAATTAGTTTTATCGGTCGTAAGGACAACCAAGTCAAGATTAGAGGCCAACGCGTGGAATTGGGCGAAGTCGAACATACCTTGATGCAGAACTCTCTCGTTCAGCATGCCATTACTATCGTTCCTGCCTCTGGACCTTGCCGAGGACAGCTCGTTGCAGCCTTGACACTCTCAGGAAGGACAATAACAGGAAAACCGACTCCGCTTCAAATTCTGTCAGATGAAGTTCTCCCTACGGCTCTTCTAAAAATACGAGAAGAGCTAGCAGAGAAACTTCCAGTTTCTATGATTCCTTCCGTATGGCTACCTGTTGAGGATCTCCCTCAAACCACAACTGGAAAATTAGATAGAGTCGCAGTCAAGCAATGGGTCAATAACATAAACCAGGAGATTTTGGATACTCTTAATCGGCTACTTATCGAAAAGACTATAATCGCGCCCACAACACCCACAGAAATGATCATTCAGGCCGTCTGGAGCCATGTCCTGAACATTCCACTGGTGCAGATTGGCAGCAACAGCGCTTTCATGAAACTTGGTGGAGATTCCATTACTGCAATTCAGGTTGCTTCGCGCTCACGAACCAAAAATATTGAACTTACTGTACCAGACATCTTGCGCTACAAGACTCTTTCGGAACTCGCACTACATGCTAAGCCCCTGAATTCCGAAGCCGTAATCGCGGATGAAGAACTAGATGTACCGTTTGAGTTATCGCCCATTCAACAAATGCACATGGAGCAGTTGGACAAACTTGGAACCGGAGGTACAGATTCCATCTCGGAATACTTCAATCAGAGCTTTTTGCTCCAGGTCAACCGGCATGTCACAAGCGAAAAAATGCACTTAGCACTTGAGGTCGTTGTGGACCATCATTCGATGTTGAGGGCACGATTCGAGAGATCTGATGCCGGAAAGTGGTCGCAAACTGTCCAGTCAAATACCAAGTCGTCCTTCCAGTTTGGCGTCCATAATTTGTCGTCTACAAGCCAAATCGAAAGTGTTATTGCACAATCACAGGCAAGCCTTAACATTCAGCGTGGGCCAGTCTTCGGAGCAGACCTTATCGATGTTAAAGACTCGAAACTCCTCTTTATTACGGCGCACCATCTGGTCATAGATCTGGTCTCGTGGCGTATCATCCTTCAAGATCTGGAAGAGCTCTTGGACACCGGCTCACTCTCGGCACCCAAGCCCATATCCTTCCAGAGCTGGATCAAGTTGCAGCGAGACTACGCAACACAGATCAAGCCATCAATGGCTCTGCCCTTTGATGTCCCTACAGCACAACCGGATTACTGGGGCATGGCAGATCGAGCTAACTTAGTAGGGGATCTCGTTGAGGTGAGCTTTGACATTAGCAAGGAATCTTCAGTCTCCCTACTTGGCTCTGCAAATGAGCCTCTAAGTACCGCACCGTTGGATCTATTCCTCTCGGCAATTTTCCATGCATTTGCGCAAACGTTTAATGACCGTAAAATTCCCGCTATATACAACGAGAGCCATGGCAGAGAGCCCTGGGACTCTTCTATCGACCTTTCTCGTACTGTTGGTTGGTTTACCACGTTAGCACCTATCGCAATCGATGCTACAAGCGACCTTGTGCAGGTAATCCGGCAGGTCAAGGATACTCGTCGTCGAATTTTACAAAATGGCTGGTCTTATTTTACGTCACGGTTCCTAACCACGGAAGGACGTCACACATTTGCCCATCACAATCCTATGGAGATAATCTTCAATTACTCAGGTCATTACCAACAACTTGAACGAGCGGGAGCTATGTTGAGCCAGTCGAAACTAAGTGTCAATTTGCATGAGCAGTCACGGAATCTTAACCAGGCCGGGCTGTTCAATATCGGCGTTGGCATGAACGACGGTTCTTTGCGGTTCTCTTTCACATACAATCGCTATCTAAAGCATCAAGCGCGAATTTCTACATTTATATCACGATCCCAAACCGCAATCGAAAAAATCAGTCTCCACCTCCCGAACCTGAAAGCGGAGCTTACACTGAGCCACTTCCCTCTCCTACCACTTAACTATTCTCATCTTAATACGCTGATCAAGGATGTTCTGCCAAAAGTCGGAGTTCAGGATCAAAACGAGGTTGAAGACTTTTACCCATGCGCTCCAATACAAGAAGGCATCCTTATTGCACAGTCCAGCGAGCCAGGCCTTTATAAGGTCGAGAATATTTTCAAAATTTCGTCATTGAACGCAGGCGAACCTGTTGATGAGGGCCGCTTGCAGCGTGCATGGGAAAAGGTGGTAAGGCGTCATGCAGTCTTAAGGACTGTGTTCGTTCCTAGTATCTTGGACAACAATCGCACGTTCCAACAACTAGTGCTCAAAACTTCTAAGCCAAGAGTATTCTACGTCGAGTCTGACGATAACGAGGACGGAATACAGAAACTAAAGGAATACCCATCAATCGATTACGCCGAATTGCGGCCCGGACATCGACTTGGCATCTACAAGTCTCCAGACAAAGCCTCCCTGTACTGCAGGCTAGAGATTAGTCATGCCCTCACTGATGCAATAACAACTCGACTCATTTGCAAAGAAATCGCTCTCGCATATGATGGCCAACTTGTTGAGGCACCCGGCCCACTTTATTCTAACTACATCGCGTATATTGAAAGCAGACCTGCTGGAGAAGCGTTGGATTACTGGAAGTCATATCTAAAGGAAATCAAGTCATGCCATTTGCCACGCATTCACACCGGCGATAATGTGGCACGCGGGTTTCACTCAATCGACTTTTCTGTTCCCAATTATGGTCTTTTGCAATCCTTCTGTATGACACACGATGTCACAGTTTCCAACGTCATGCAGGCTGTTTGGGCCCTTGTACTGCAGTCATATACTGGGGAGGAGTCTGTCTGCTTTGGCTATTTAGCTTCTGGACGAGATCTTCTCATACCGGGAGTTGCTGATTGCCTTGGACCAATGATTAATGTGCTTATTTGCTCTGTCGACCTGAACGCGTCAATGTCCATTCTTGACGTACTTAAGAAGATCCAAGACGACTATATCAATAGTCTACCTCATCAGGTTTCTTCTCTTGCCGAGATCCAGCATGGGATAGGCTGTGGCAGTGAAAGGCTCTTCAATACTGGGGTGTCTATCCAAAAGAGCTCATCTGCGGAACTGGCCCAGGGTTCTAGTATCTCCTTTGAGCAAGTTTCAGGATACGACCCAAGTGACGTAAGTTGTAATTCCTTTTTGCTTTGCTTTCTTTTCATTGCCTTGTCCGCAAGGCCAATGGGAATTCAGGGGCTAAATTTTGAACAGTTCGAACTAGTACTTAACGCCACATACTCAGACGACGCGTTTGACGCTACCATGACCTATGCGACGCATTTTATTTCTGACGCTCATGCAAGAAATATTGAAGATACTTTCCAGGCGATTCTTGGGTCGATTCTGGATTCAGTGAGTCAACGTGTTATTGACACTAAAAGACTTGGCAACCACAATCAACAACAAATCTCGAAATGGAACAGCGTTATTCCAGAGGCTGTGGATGATCTTGTCCATCACAAATTCCAGAAGGAAGTTCAAGCTCATCCAGAATCCCAAGCAGTCCTTGCGTGGGATGGAGAATTATCTTATAGTGAGCTAGATATACTCTCGACTCGATTAGCTCTACACCTTTGTAATATCGGTCTCAAGCCTGAGCAACCTGTTCCTTTCTGCTTCGAGAAATCAATGTGGACAATTGTCTCAGTCTTAGCGATTGTCAAAGCAGGAGGTGTCTGTGTCCCGCTAGAGCCCGATCACCCATTCGACCGAAAGAAAGGCATGATTGAGGATACTGGTGCCACAATCCTCCTCACATCCGAGCAACAATCCAAGAAATGTCTAGGACTTACGAATCAACTTGTTGTTGTTAGTCCATCAATTATCCACAGTCTTCCAATTATTTCCAAGGGTGTCCTTAGTAATGATATCTGCGACAACATCTCAGCTACTAGTGCTGTTTATATTCTCTTCACTTCTGGCAGCACGGGGAAGCCCAAAGGTGTTGTATGGGAACACCGAAACTTTGGCTCTTCAATGGGGTACCATGAGAGAGGACTAGATCTCCGCCGCGCACCTCGGGTCTTGCAATTTGCATCTCACGTTTTCGATTGTAGTGCTTTGGAAATCCTCACAACCTTATGCTTAGGAGGCTGCGTTTGCGTTCCATCTGACGAGGATAAGTTGACTAATTTCGTCAGCTATGTCAATTCGATGAATGTCAATTGGGCTTTCCTTACACCTACATTTGCACGTCTTATCAACCCCCAGGATATACCAAATCTAAGAACCCTCGTTCTCGGAGGCGAGCCAATCGGACAAGACAATATTGATAAATGGAGCCCAAGCTTGGTGTTGTTAAATGGATTTGGGCCTTCCGAAACGACAGTCTGCTGCGCTTCTAAAGTAGTCGTCCCCGGATCTTCAAACCCCAACAATTTCGGAACCCCAACCGGAAGTGCTATCTGGATTACAGACAGTGCTGATGTTAATAAGCTATTGCCAATTGGGGCTATCGGTGAGATTCTTATCGAAGGGCCAATACTTGCCCGGGGCTACCTAAATAACGACGCGAAGACCGCGGAATCCTTCATATATAACCCTGAGTGGTCATTGCGTAATGAAAGCAAGCAACGAAGGCGATTTTATCGGACTGGAGACTTGGGGAAGTATGAACCGGACGGAACGTTGGTCTTCATAGGCCGAAGAGACAATCAAATCAAAGTGCGCGGTCAGCGCATGGACCTCGGAGAAGTTGAGCACAACCTTCGCAACAATGACTTAATCGAGCATGCAGTCGTGTTAGCACCCAAGGCTGGTCCCTGCAGAGGCAAACTGGTAGTGGTGTTCACATTGGCGAAACTAGCAACTGAAAATCTACCTACGGACTCATCGCTTCACCTCATATCTGATACACACAAGGTTGAGCTGGCCAAGGTTGCCCATATTCGGGATTATTTATCCGAAAAGCTCCCTACCTACATGGTGCCGAATGTATGGTGTCCAGTATACAACATACCAATGACTGTAGCGAGAAAGTTGGACAGGATCAGCGTGATGAGATGGATGACTGAGATCTCGCAAACATCCCTCAATCAAATCAACGAGCTATTCAACGAACAGACGGAGATTATGGGGGTCATGTCTCCCATGGAAGGGCGTCTCCAAGCTATTTGGGCAGATGTGCTCAACCTGCCTAAGCATCAGGTTACGGTTGACAAACCATTCCTCAAACTTGGAGGCGATTCCATCACTGCAATCCAGATTCAATCCAGATGTCGCACGGAAAATATCAACATTACCGTTCAGGATATCTTACGCCAAAAGACTATTTCCAAGCTTGGCTCGCTCGCGAGGACGACGGAGGGGCCTATGTCGAACGTTGAAACTCTACAGGAAGAGACCGACACTTCCTTCGAGCTCTCTCCTATCCAACAGCTCTACATCGGACGTGTTGCCAAGCCGGGGCGTTACTTCAACCAAAGTTTCTTACTCCAACCGAAACGGGCGATCTCACCAGAGCAACTGCGCACAGCACTCGATGCTATAGTCGACCATCATTCCATGCTTCGCGCGCGATTTGCGCGATCTCATGATGCCTCGCATAAATGGACTCAACTCGCCACGAAGGACATTTCAGAGTCTTACATCTTCCGAGTAGATGACAGTATATCCAGTCTTGATTACATCGAGTCCGTAATCTCATATTCACAAGCCAGCCTCAATATTGAGTCCGGCCCTCTTTTTGGCGCCAATCTCTTCAACCTTGACTCAGACAACGACATAGTTACTGGAAATCAACAGCTCCTGTTCTTAACTGCGCATCATCTTGTGGTCGATCTGGTTTCCTGGAGAATCATCTTACAAGATCTTGAAGAACTGTTGTCATCAGGAAGACTCTCCGCACCAAAATCACTACCGTTCCAAACTTGGGTCAATCTTCAGTCTCAATACGCTAATGATCGCATACGACCTGAGCAAGCCCTACCGTTTGAAGTCCCGGCGGCTGACTATAGCTATTGGGGAATGGCCAAATCACTAAATCTAGCCAAAGACACCGTTGAACAGAGCTTTATCCTCACTCGGGATCAAACTTCATCAATCTTTGGCTCTGCAAATGAGGCTCTAAATACCGAGCCTTTAGACTTACTTTTGTCGGCGGTGATCTATGCATTTGCTCAGACGTTCTCCCGTCAAGTGCCCTCAATATTTAATGAAGGCCATGGAAGAGAGCCTTGGGATACAGGCATCGACTTGTCGAGGACGGTGGGATGGTTCACAACGTTCTTCCCACTAAGTATTGATGTCGCTGATTGGGACAATATTGTTGAAATTGTTCGCCAAGTGAAGGATACACGCTTTAGGGTGCCCAACAATGGGTGGTCATACATGGCCTCACGCTTTTTGACACCTGCTGGTAAGAAAAGATTCGCCCATCACAATCCAGAGATCGTTTTCAACTATACTGGAAGTTATCAACAACTCGAACGTGAAGATGCGCTGCTGGGTCAGACATCGCTAGATGTCAACTTGAGCGAACAAGCAGCCGTTGTGGAGCAGATAGGGTTATTCAACATAGGGGCAGTCATGCTCCAGGGTGCCCTTAAGTTCTCGTTCAGTTACAACCGTCTGATGAAAACAAGAGCCAGATCTCTCAATGGATATCGAGAACAAAGGATGCTTTGGGCATGATGGCTGACCGTTTCGGAAACATGGAGAAGGAGTTTACTTTAAGCGATTTCCCGCATGTTCATATGGGCTACAGGGAGCTACATAAACTTCTTGATCTGGCTCGCTCTAGTGAAGGTGTCGCAGGCGCTGAGATTCAGACAATACTACCAGCGACAGGCTTTCAAGCAGATACATTGGCTGCGACAATGTCGAAGGGCCGCAGAGATTTGAACTATCTCATCTTCGAAATCAAGGGTCCGTTGCATATTACTCGAATTCAAGACGCCTGCCGCTCGTTAATCAAACGCCATGCGATACTACGCACGATATTCGTGGCGAACCAGAGGCAGCTCTTCCAGGTTGTTCTTAAATCTGGAACTTTTGAGTTCACTCGCCACCAAGGAGAGCCGCACACGGAAAATCAACCCTCCACTTTTATCGTAGAGGATATGAAGAGTCCTATGGAGCTTGGGGCGTGTCTTCTTCGCTTTATGCTGATTGAGCACGGTCAAGATCACAACTCCCTTATACTGAAGCTTCCACATGCTCAATTCGATTCCATTTCAATGAGTGTCTTGATACACGATCTACGGGATTTTTATTCTGGCAAGCACCTGGCGCCTCCTCAAAGTCCTTCCGAGTATCTTGAATACGTGGACCAGAATAGGTTCGCGGCTGTGAAGTACTGGACAGATTATCTTAATGGAGCGTCGATTACACAATTCCTGAAACGTCCCAGACCACGTCAAGATGACTGTGGCTTCAAAAACATCAAGAGGATTATTTCCCCTGTATCGTTACGGTCTCAAGGTATTGACCTGGGCAGTGTGCTCAAGGGCGCCTGGGCGGTTCTCTTAGCTCAATTATCCGGAACTTCGGACGTTGTCTTTGGGGATCTCGTCAATGGACGCAACGCACCAGTTGACGGGATCGAAAATATGTCGGAGGTGTACATCAACAAAATTCCTTTTAGGGTTCGATTTGGAAAATTCAAGACGGTCCTTGAGTTTCTTCGGCACATGGCCGATCAGCAAATTGCAAACATGCCATACGAATTCCTCGGTACGCACGAGATTATCGACCGATGCACAGACTGGCCAACTTGGACCACTTTTGGGTCTTCAGTTAATTATCGATCCCTTCCATTCACCCATAAACCCTTGGCCGCCGAGGCGGGAACGAAGTGGACACCATCTCAGTTCACTCCATATGAGAATGCAAACGGGCTTAACATTGAGTCCAATCCAATGGGAGATGACCTGTGCGTCTCAATTACCTATGGAGACAAAGTCCTACCTCCCTCATACGTGGAGGAATTACTTGACCGTCTCTGCAGCCTGACCATGAGCTTCTCTAAGAATCCTGAAGCATTACTACCCCTCATCCCCAAAGATACTCTCACGGGACCCAGAATTCCAACGGCACATATGGTGGGACATATTCCGAAGAAACCCTCCGGCAATATGATTACCAGCGACGCGGCCATAGATATTGTGCAACGCGTCTGGGAGAGGACGCTGAACATCCAGAAAGGCACTGTCCTCGGTCCAAATTTCACCATCGACACGCCTTTCTACGTCCTTTGGGGACACACCATTGCCGCTGTACAGTTTGCGCATGAGTATAGCCGCGAGGGAATCAAGATGTCGGTGGAGGATGCCCTTGCGGCGCCGTCGATGAGGCAACAGATTATGATTTGTGCGCAGATGTTGAGGCTTCGCGAAGCCAGAAGGAGTAACAGCATGCTGAAGCGACGGAGTGTACAGAGCCAACATAGTGTGCAGATACAAGCTTAGATCGCTGGGTGGTTAGAATGTGCAATTCAAATAGAAGGTTCAATTCAGCTAAATTAGATAGTTTAGAACTTAATTCAAGGTTCTATTTATAATATTTAGAGTATTATAGCCGTATATATATGACAAAACAGGGGTTCTTAGAAGTTACCAAATATATTTTTAATTATTAATTTAATCTCTTTTGTCAATATTATATTTTATTTTATAATAACTATAAATCTCTAGGATTAGTTATTTATTAATTAATATATATCTTTTAAGATAATAGCTTTTAAAGAATATGATTTAAATTATTGTGGTGGGGATCACATGACTTGCACATAATGCATATGCAAGTATAACATGGCTGGAATTTTCTGTGTAGACATATATGACTATCTTTTCACAACAACACAACTTTATAATATAAATACACATTCTCTTAATAACTCTTTTATAATATAGGGTTTTGTGCCCTTCCTTATAACTTCTTTCTTTATATATCAGATCTTGTTCTTATTCCTATATTCTTAGTATAGCTAATTTAAACCCTCCTATATCTTTTTAGTGACCTATATAGGGGACAGGCAGCTTTATAATGCTGGAGTTAAAAGTTTTTTAGGACATTCAAGCCTATATTAACAAGCTTAGTATTATCTTTTTTATAAGAATTTTGTTGATATAATATAATAGACAAGCTGCTTTATATAGAACTATAAACTAGTGCCAAATGATATTTATTTAGACTATAATAGCACAAAAGGCAGAATTGTCAAGTAAGCTATAAGCTTTATTTCTCTTAATAAAACAAACTATTAATTTAAGATAATAACAAACAATAATATGCTTATAAAGAGCTATTTACTTAGTTTTTCTCTACTAGGAGGTATAATAAACAGCAACCTTTAGGAAGTTCTAACATTACTTTACTTAAAAAGTAAAAGGCCTTAGGGTACTAGAAATCAGAAAAGGAGGAATAGACTTCTAGCTAAAGAAGTTATAATATAGATAACCTTGATTCTAATAGCCTATTATAGTAGTTAAGAGAGGGCGCCTGGCCTAGAGATCATATAAGAAGGCATGGTCTATAATTATATAATCTGGCACTACAAACTTTGCCTTCTTAAAGAGGTGCTTATAGCTAGACACAAAAAGGCATCTTATTTTACCTTTAAAAACTTGACTAGATGCAACATTTATCTTCCTCTTAAAAGGATGCCTTCTCCTAGAACCTAGTATCACTCTGTTAAGTAATACAAATAGATTTAGCACTTTTATATTAGTGCCTAACAAGAGGCAAGATCCCTTAATAAAGTAGTTCTACTAAGAAGACCACTAATAATAGAGTAAGAAAGCTATAAAGCAAGAAAGGGTATAACTAGGATAAGTGCAAGTAAGTCAAAAGGAAGAATTAGGAGTGGGCGATATAATAGTCCTAGAGAATACTAAGAAAACAACAAGAAAAAGGGGGATTAATATAAAGATAGGCAAGCTAAGAAAGGAGGATATTATAGCTATAAATATAAGACAAAGTATTAGCAAATTAATAGGAAAGCTTTTTAAAATAAAGCTATTATCAGATTAGAGCAAGGCTGTACTTAAGAAGTAATGTTATATAAGATAGTAGTAAAGAAAAGGTCTAAAACCATAATTAAAGAAAAAAAGGAAAAGAAGAAATACAAATAGGAAGAACTTATAACTAAAGAAATTAGGGAATCAATCTTCTTGCTACTAGTCTTAACTGTCCTGCTTCTTAAATTATTATAAACAGTCTTATAGAACCTTATAAGCTATTATTTATTTAATCTTAAAATTTATTTATAACCTAAGATATTGGCTACCAAAACTTCTTTATTTATGCCCTTTACTAAGTCAA
>JAHEWH010000080.1:0-16889 GCA_020726485.1 Halenospora varia
TTTTAGTCAAATCTTAATAATTAGCAAAGGTATAAAAGGGACTAAGGGGGTTATATAATGTCAGACAATAAGGATTTAAAGAAGATGTTCTAAGCAATATAAAGGTCTAAGTAAGAATAGGTATAAGTATATAATTTGGAGGGCCAATTTCTATATAACCTAGACTTTACTACCTAAGTTATAACTAGTAGAGAATAATACTATAATAGAATATATTAGACAGGCAAGAAACACAAGGTAAGCTTCTGCCTATAGTTAAATTAAAATACTAATAATAATATAATAAAAAGGTATAAAAGAGATTTTAAAGGTCTGTTAGCTTTAGAGTATAATTAGGCAGGGCAGGTTTAGGGACAGAATAAATAGCAGATTGGATAGCAGAATAGATGGCATATTTGGTATAGCAGGATTAAGGGATAGGTTAGAGGGCAGGTTTAGGGACAGAATGGATGGCAGATTAGATGGCAGATTAGATAGTAGATTAGATGGCAGATTAGATGTGGCAGGTTAGATAGCAGATTGGTGTGGCAGGTTTAAGGGCAGGAAGAAGGACAAATTAGATGGCATATTAGGTATAGCAGGTTTGAGGGATAGGTTAGAGGGCAGGTTTAGGGACAGAATAGATGGCAGATTAGATAGCAGATTAGATAGTAGATTAAATAATAGATTAGATAGCAGATTAGATATAGCAGGTTAGATAGCAGATTGGTATAGCAGGTTTGAGGGCAGGAAGAAGGACAGATTAGATAGCATATTAGGTGTGGCAGGTTTGAGGGATAGGTTAGAGGGCAGGTTTGGGGACAGAATAGATGGCAGATTAGATAGTAGTTTAGGATGGCAGATTAAATAATAGATTAGATAGTAGATTGGTTGTGGCAGGTTTGGGGACAAAATAGATAGTAGATTGGATATGGCAGGTTTGAGGGTAGAAAGGACAGATTAGATGGCAGATTAGATAGCAGATTAGGTGTGGTAGGTTTAGGGACAGAATAGATGGCAGATTGAATGTAGCAGATTTTAGGGACAAGTTAGAGGGCAGTTAGGCAAGAAAGGCGGTTTTATACAGAAAATTGTTAAAAGGGCATTGGGGATATTTATTTAACAAAAGAAATACAAACAAATAGACAGAATTTGACATATATATAAATCACACAATTTTATATAATAGAGGCTTGAGCTAGTTTGTCTGTAATGCCAATACTATAGATAATAGGGATGTTACTATCACATATATAAGAAGCATACTCTACACAAAAGACTATAATAACAGAGACTCCTCTAATGCCTCCTTACTATTTGTAGGAATTTTATAGTATAATAGCACTATTAATAAGCAAATAGATGTTTACTAAATAATTTTGGTGCTAAAAACTTTAATATAGCCATTATATACAATTAGCACAATTAGCAGCATTTTGGCACTATTAATAGGTGATTGACACCTTTTTTTTTTTGTAAATAGAGCTAAGCTATATGGCTATAGTTAAGAAATAGCCAGAGCCAGAATCATTTAGAGATGTCTAAGTGTTCCTAGGTTTTGCAAATTTTTATTAGCAATTTGTTAGAGAATACTTAGCAATTACTAGGCCATTAACTAGTCTGATAAAGGGTAGTATAAAGGGAAAGAAGACAGGCTCCTTTAAGAAGGCCTAGTAAGAAGAGTAGAAGAATGTATTTATAACACTTTAGAATGCTTTTATAACTATACTAGTATTAATCTATTTTGACCCTACTAAGCTATCTTGGGTTAAGACTAATGCTTCTAGAAAAGCAATAACTAGTATACTTTTATAACTAGACATATAGTTAGAGGATAGCTAGCAGACCGCCGTCTAGCACCTAGTTATATTTTTTAGCAAAAGGATAGATCTAGCCTAAGAGAATTATAACATACCAGATTAAGAGCTTCTTGTAATTATAAAGAGTTTTGAACATTAAAGACATTATTTAGAGGAAGCTTGCTACCCTATTAATGTTATTACTAATCATAACAATTTGTGATATTTTACTACTATAAAGACACTTAGCTAATGTCAAGCCAGGTAGGCGCTAAACATGTCAGTATATAATTTTATAATTTGACACAAAGCTAGTAGGAAGAATCTAGCAAATAGACCTTTAAGACAACCAGATTACTTTATAATTAACAACAAGAATATAATACTACTAACCTTTTAATAAAAGCTTTAGACAGTAAGAGAGAGAGGACTGTGCCTTAATATAGGCAGTTCTATTAAAATTAGCTATAATAGTAATGTTCTGACAGTCTGCTAGGGAACAGCTAGGACTAACCACCCCTCTATTATAGTAATGTCTGTTACCTACACTAGGTATAGGTTTGAGTTAGCCTATACTAGGTATAGGTCTAAAGTTATCTAGTGCCTAGTTAGGAATAATATTCCTAGGCTTATAGTTATAAATATAATGGCTACTAAGGATCTATATTTGATGCCTTCTAACTTGTTACTGCCTCTTCTTAAAGAGCTATAGTTAGGGGACGCCTTAGCTATAGGAAAGAGCAAGCTTGTGTATAAAGCAGATACCAGGTTGACTATAGGTAGGATTTAGACCCTATAGATCTGTTAAGATACTAGAGAAGAGCCTATATACCGCCAGACAATGCTATATAGTCAGAGATAATAAAAATTTGTTATAACAATCCTCTTATAAGTCATTTTGGTTAGAAGAAGACACTTGCTTTGGTTTAAAGAAAGTATTACTGGCCAGAATTGGCTAGTAATACCCAAGTATATGTTTGTGATTATAATGTTTGTTAAAGAGTAAAAGCTAGATGCTATTAGATGGCCGGCAAGATATAGGCGCTTCCTTTACTAGAAAGGCCCTTTTTATCTATTACTTTAGACTTTATTATAGATTTGCCACCAAGTATAGACAAAGACAGTAAGGAAGCATTTAATGCTTTGCTTGTTATTATCTGTTAATATATAAAAGTAGCCAAATTTGTCCCTTGTTAAAAGACCTTAATATACTAGGCTTTGCCTGGCTATTTGGAAAGTATTAGTTTAAGACTAAGGTCTTCTATTATTAATTGTGACAGACAGAGGCTCTGTTTTTGCAAGCAAGTTCTGGTCTGCCCTATACTACTATCTATATATAGAGTATAGGTTATTAACTTCTTCCTACCCACAAACAGATAGTCAAACAGAAAGGCTTAATCAGACTATTAAGACTTGGCTATACTATTATGTCTATTATAAACAAGACAATTAGGTAACCCTCCTTCCCTTAGCTGAATTTGCTTATAACAATATATAGCATAATGCTATTAGGTATTCCCTAAACAAAGCATAGTATAGTATGCCACTAACAACCTGCTAAGGAATTAAGGACAATCCTATAAGAGGGAAGATACCTGCTACAAAAGAATAAGTATAGTAGATTATAAAGATTTAAAGCAAGCTAGAGAAGAGCTGGCTAAAAACCAAAGAATAGTAGAAGAAATGGTATAACAAGAAGTATATACTAATAGAGTTTAATATAGGAGATAAGGTTTTACTTTTATTAAGAAACATCTAGACAATCCGGACTAGCAAGAAGCTAGACTATAAGTTTCTAGGCCCTTTTAAAGTTATATAACAAATTAGGAAGCAGTTATATAAGCTTAAGCTCCTGACTAAATACAACCGCCTTTATAATATGTTTTATATATAATTGTTAGAACCTTATTAAGAACATACTAGTAAATTGATAGTAGTTATCTAGCCAGACCTTATTGATAATA
The DNA here is from genome assembly GCA_020726485.1 of Halenospora varia. Taxonomy (NCBI): domain Eukaryota; kingdom Fungi; phylum Ascomycota; class Leotiomycetes; order Helotiales; family Solenopeziaceae; genus Halenospora; species Halenospora varia. Next base: position 3,743 of record JAHEWH010000080.1, read on the forward strand.
AAGAGGAATAGGAAGTAAAAGAATACTAGACATATAGATATAATGGCAGAGGCCTAAATAGCTAGTAAGATAGAAAGGATATAGTCCTGCAGATAATAAATGGCTTACTTAAGACATGCTAGCAAATGCCTAGGAGAAGATTAGAGAGTTCAAGCAAGAGAAAGCCTAGAGGGCACCCTAAGCACCAGTAAGAAAAAGGCAAAGAACTACTTTATAAGCTTTATAGTTTTCCTATAAGGGTTTTTTCTATACTAGCTAAGCGCCGGCAATATGCCAGTATAGTGCCGGATGCTATAATAGTAAAAGTATACTATACTCTTCTATATTTTCTAATTAGGACTTAGTAATTAGTTTAGCAGTTTAATAAGATAGTAGGAAATTTAGAAGGATGTCAAAACTAAGAGAAATCACTATAGAGAGAGTGGTAGAATAGAGATTTATTTATTATACTATCTTAGTACTATACTAGCAGATTACTGGCATTTAGCTAGGTATTTATTATGCCTAGAATACTAGTTTAAACCAAACCAAAACCTATAAACTTGGTGCTAAACTATTATAACTATTAGGCAGGAATGCTACTACTAACACTATTATCTCTATCTCCTATATCCTCTGCCAAATAGTATATATTATTATTATCCTTCTCTATAATATTAGGAGCCTTGCCCTTTTTGTGCTTAATAAAAATCTTAAACAAATCCTAGAAATTTAGTGTTAGCAGACAGCCGGCGGACTGCTAGAGATCTGCTTACCTAGTAGAGGCCCCAAATTTCCTAAAGAAGTTCTTAAGTTGTAGTATATAAGTTATAGATGTTCTTATAAGTTTTATATATGTTATTAGTAATCTCCTAGAGAGATTTGTCAATAATATTAGTAGACTTAATAGTAGCTTTTTGGCCTGGCTTTTATAAAGATTTTGTAGCTTTAGTATCTTGCTTCTTGACAATATAGTTATTATTAAGTTTAAGTGCTTAAAATTTGTGCCACCTATTCTTAAAAACCTTAATCAAAATGTTGTTTGCCTTATACTTAGTCAAAGCATTAGTAATAAGTTATAGAGCTAGGTGTAAACTATAAGGAACCTATAAAAGTTATTAGCTAGCAGACTGCTAGTAAAGTGCTAGTAACTTACTAGATTATAACCCTTTGCTTTTTGTGGCAATTAATATAAGCTTTAGAGTTGATCTTTAGATCTATAATATAGACAGTATTATAGTGGCATATTATATCATTTATACATTTATTATATAGAACTACTTTGAGTTTTGCATTTTTGGAATATAGGCACAAAACTTTATAATAATTTAAGTATTTTTCTTTATAAAATAGATGTTATAAAGAGCCTGCTTAGCTTCTAGAGTTGGCTCCTAGAAATGCTTACTAAAAGCTTTAAAAATATGCCAGGTTCTAATATAGACATGCTTAAGAGGATTCTCTAATTTGTTATCATTAAAGTATTATTATAACAAGTTAAAAGCAGACTTGATAGGCTGGCAGATAGCTGGCGGAGCACTAGAGGGACCCTTGCCTATATTATTCTAGAAAAATGTCAGTTTTGATATAAAGTTAATATTAAGAACATATACTAAGTTGACCTTGATTGCCTTTCCCTTACCCTTGTTCTTAAGCGGAGTTATAGGGTTTGTGGGCTTTAGATTCTTGGTTGCCTTCTTTACCTTTATAATAGCCGGCTTAGGACTAGTTTTCTTGCTATATATATTAGCAACTACAAATTATTAGCCTGTGATGCAAATATCAAATCAGGATTATACCTATAATATAAACATATAATAATACAGAGCTAGAGTTATGTCTTGGATTTTGTTGTTTAGGGATAAAAAGTAAACAAACGCCTAGTTGCTACCAAAAATTATATCCTTAAAAATTAAGGTTTAGCGCGCTCCAAAATCGGCCTAGTATGCCAACCTAAAAACAAAGTTTAAATTATTAGATCCTTACAAAAATCAATCACTAGCAAATAGTTAGTAAAGTATAGACTAGAGGCTAGCTATAGGAAGGGAGGGGGCAATGTAAGGTTCTTACTTTATATAAGTGCAGCCTACATTATGCTATATATTCTATCCTACTAGAGGGGTTATGATTCTCTTCCTCTAGGCTTATTTCTCTCTCCTTTAGCGATTAGTTTATCGATATAATACTATAATAACTTTCCTGGCAAAGAGCCTATAATCTATTAGCAAGCTTCTATAATATTAATTGCCTAGGTAACCGTAAGCTTTAGTCGGGCATAACACCAGGCCTAAGAACGTCCGTAAGAGGCGGCAGAAGACGTCATATAGTCCTAAGGAGAGGCTAACAACGGTTTATGGCCTTAAGGGGCTATAGAAGACAAGGACACAATTATAGTCGATATAGGCTTGCCTGTTAATGACCACAACGACCTGTAAGAGGTTGATACCTTACAGGAAGAGGAGGCAGAAGTGTCACAGGTGCTATAGCCACTACAGGCACTAGAGAGACAAAGTGGCCATGACAGACGTCTAAAACATTTCTTTAAGCAGGCACTAGCCGTCCAGGATCGACCTAAAATCCCTGTTTTGTATGACAAAGCAGTCACTAATAAGCTGTATAGGCCATACTAGAAAGACATAATTAAGGAAGAGCTTCTTAAGCTCTAGGCGCTTGACACCTAGGAGTTTGCGGACCTGCCGGCCGGAAAGAGGCCTGTAGGGTCTAAGTGGGTGTTTACGGTCAAGTATACTCCTACAAGCCTGCTAGACAGATTCAAGGCAAGGCTTGTTGTGTAGGGGTTCTTATAGGTGCCTAGAGACAACTTTATAGAGACGTTCTTACCTATAGTCCGTTTTGAGTCATTACGGACGCTCCTGGCTATTAGAGTATGCCTTGACTAGGAGATACACCAGACAGACATTGTTAGTGCATACCCACGGTCGGTCTTGTATGCCGACATATATATAAGACCACTAAAGGGACTGCAGGCAGTCTTAGGAAAGGTCTTACGGGTAAAGAAATCACTTTACGGACTAAAGCAGTCAGGCCATAAGTGGTATTTAGAGGCTTGTAAGGGCCTAGAAGAGCTTGGACTATTGTCACGATTTTATTATTATATGCAGACCAGGCCTGAGGCTTGGTAAGTACAAGTGTACTTACACAGAGAACCTAGATCAGTTGGCACAGGGTCACGTGACAAACGGTCACATAAAGGGAGGATCTGGGAGGACCAGAGTGGTCCTTACAGATCTAGGACTAGAGGGGATCCGTCTGATCCACCTAGGTCTATAAGCAGGAAGGTTCTATATAAGGTCTAGATAGTCTCCTTAAATAGGAGCTTTGTGCTCAACTTACTTTAGTTATTTAATACAAGCTTTGTTTACCTATTTAAGTAACAGGTTTACTTCCAAGTAAACAACCACCTAACTGCCACACTTCTGTTATAATACCAACCTAATGTTACTAAGTACCTAACTATGCTTAGTCAGTATCCCTATACCGTTATAACTATACCCTATCTTTGTGGACACCTGCATCTTTGTGAGACGATATGGCCTAGTTGCCACCTGTCTTGTGATAGCCAGAATTATATAGCAAGCTTCCGACCCACTATAGGGACGCTTAAGGAGACCCTTACCGTCTTAGGTCAGTAAAGGCACAGGGTCCCAACTACTTATAGGCTTGCTCTGCTCCTTATAAGCTTCCCTTCTTGACTCCTTAGCTTTAGATCTTCAAATAGGATTTGGTTCTTACATGCCTCTCTGCCTGCAATGCCTTACTGCCGTCTTATTATCTAAAGCTCACCCTTATGCCTAGGAAGGCCTTTATAATATCCAACAAGCAGGACGCTTATTATAAAGACGCTCTTACGGAATTAAGAAGCGCGACAGGCACAACGCCTAGAGTTCTTTAACTTAGAGTTTACATACTTAGAAGATCTATATCTTTATTTCTACCCATATATCATCATGCCTCTAAAGAAGCTCCCTCTTGCCAAGAGCTCGCGTAGAGACATACAAGCGTCTAGACAGTCAAACAAAGGCTTGCCTCCTATACAGACAGCCTCTCTGATCGATATAGCAACAACAAGCATAGCTTAGGAGAACAAAGACCTGCAAAGGCAGCTAGTATAGATACAAGCCCAGATCAATCGCCTAACCACAGCTCCCCTAAACTCAAGAGCTAGTAGTCGGAAGAGCTCCTGCACATCCTCTACTTGGTCGCAATGCTCTAATTTGGCCACTAGATTATGATTATAACATATTGGCATGTCCCAACCCCTTCCCCTGCTCTAACCTACGGTTAAGAGCACCCTAGTACCTAGAGCTATAGGTTTCCGACCTGACTATAAATGTTATAGTATAGCAAGAGTCACCCTAGCTTCCGGAGCATATAGAGATGACTATAGAAGCTCCCCTAGGAAGTCAACTAAGGTCAAGGACCTCAAGCCACTCTCTAACGGACTGGCCCCCTCCTTTTTGATATAGAGCAAAGAATTATATAGCAAAATGCTCTAGAACAGAGATTGGTTTCCTACCAAAGCACTTAGAATGGCCTATGTCTTCTTGATCACTACTAGAAAGGCCTAACACAATTTAGATACCCTGTATCTCTCCGACCACCCTATAGCTTTTAAGACTATAAAAGACATAGTAGAGCACTTGGCAAGCTGCTTTAAGATGATTAACAAACAAGCAGGCGCTCAGGACGCCTACTCTCTACTATACCAGGCCCCCTAGGAGCGTTTCTAAGACTTTAAAATATGTTTCCTTAATATAACTAACTAAGCACAGGTTAACCAAGACACCTAGCTTGACAATATCTTTTAGAGGTCAAATTTTAAGCTCCAGAACAGACTACTACATGTATGACAAACCTAGAGGACCCTTTAAGAGGCAATTACTACACTTGATGCCTTAGACAAGGAGCTTGTTAGCTACTAGTAGCGGCTCTAGAAGCGGCTTATATATGGATCGCTCTACGACCCAAGCCTGACCCCTGACTAGGAAGCAGCTCTTGTGCCGCAGAGCCGCTCCCCCCTTTCTAGGGCACATAATACCCCTCCTACCTAATGTTATAAGTCACATGCCCTAGTATGACTATAGAGCCAGTGCCCTAGCGCCCCTCTGCGCATATAGTTGGCAGCTCCTCTTAAGTGTTATAACTGCGACGGAAATGACCACTTTGCAAAGGAATGCCCCTACCTATATAGGGAGTATATAGTTTAAGAGATTGCCTAGGAAGCAAGCAAAGCTTAGGAGCTTGATAAGAGTAAAGGAGAGTAGCTTGGCTACTAGTCAGGAAACAAGGAAGCCTAGAGGAAGACTCTGCTCTAGGTATAGCCTGCTTGATTTATAAAATCAATATGTAAAAGTTGATAGGAGGTATAGTGTTTACTATTGCCTGTAATTTAAGCCTAAATGGGAATATAGTTACTAATATCTATGCTCTTCCTAATACTAGAGTATAAGGACTTGGTTTTATTGATATGTGCTGTGCAAAAGCTATTTCTAAGTTCCTTAGAAGCCGCCTAACCCCCCTACTAAGCCTTATTATAATTAAGGGGTATGATAAGAAGAAAGGTAAGGAAGTAACATACTTCCTAGAGTGTACTCTTATAATCAACAGACACCAACTTACCAAGCTCCCCTTCCTAGTGCTTGACCTAGGGAACTATAACCTAATTCTAGGTTTCTTATAGTTTAAATATTATAATGTCAAGCCTGACATATACCGGCAACGCTTGGTTTGGCCCTTGGCGCTTCCCCCGTACCCTTACTTTGCTTAAGAGCTTAAGCAAACACTCCTTGACCTCTATGCCCAGGAGCTTGCTATAAAGTCAACAAAGCACTAGAGGGAAGTATACTAGCACAACAGAGTCTTTAAGAAGGAAGACTCCTAGCAAGCAGCTAGGTGTTGCTTATATGTGCCCTTATACGCGATTTCCCTGGCCGGGCCGGCCAAAACCCTAGAACCTGTCATCTTAGAGCCGGTGACCCCTCTAATAGCTGCTTCCTTGCTAGAAGTCAAGCCTCCTATAAAGTGCTATACTGCTCCTATATAAAGGAAAGCAGCCTAGCAGATACTTGCTTGGCTGCTTCCTGTTAAGAAACTAGAAGCCAATATATAAGTACTACCATTGCCTATACTAGGTGCCCACCTTACTTCTGACATCTATAAGATGCAGGTAGAGCTGTTAGGAACTAGTACCCAAGATCCCCCCTAAGAGCCCACTAGGAAAAGGCATAGCACATATACTAAGGACGCTTTATATGCCTTAGCTATAGACATCTATAAGATTAGTCTAGTAGCCTTCTACTTAAACCTATACTAGAAGGAAACCAAGCTCTTTATAGTCAGTCTTTATAAGCTTGACCAAGAACTTAAGTCTTATAACAGATCCTTAGACGACCTAGCAAACTTAGAAGAGGTATGCCAGAAGCTTCCCTTCTCCTATTAGGAGTATAAAGACATCTTCTCAAATGCCGCTTTAGACAAGCTTCCCCCGCACCGGCCTATTAATCACTAGATATAGCTTAAGAGCAATGCTATACTAAGCTATAGACCCCTATACTTGCAGACAACAGCCAAGCTCCTTGTAGTAAAGGAATACCTGCTTAAGAACCTTGATAAGGGCTTTATTAAAGCCAGCCAGGCTCCCTAGAGCTCTCTAGTACTATTTGTCAAGAAGCCTAACAGCAAGCTGCGCTTCTATATCGACTTCTATAAGCTTAATATAATTATATAAAAGGACAGATACCTGCTTCCCCTAATCGACAAGACCCTTGACCGCCTAAACCGCGCTTGTGTGTACACTAAGCTTGACATCTGCCAGGCCTTTTACCGGATCTATATACACCCTGACTCTAAGGAGCTTATAACCTTTAGAACATACTACAGATTATATAAGTATAAAGTGCTTCCCTTTGGCCTAATAAACAGTCTAGCTACCTACTAGTATTATATAAACAATATCCTCTTTGACTACCTTGATGTCTTTTATATAGCCTACTTAGACAATATCCTTATATACTCAGAAGACCCCCTTAAGTATAAGACCTATGTCTATAAAGTGCTTAAGCGCTTAAGAGCAGCCGGCCTTTAAGCAGACATCTAGAAGTGTGAGTTTGGGGTGATGTCTACTAAGTACCTAGGGTTTATAGTCTCAACAAGCGGCATAGCTATAGACCTAGAGAAAGTAGTGATCATCTATAGGTAGAAGCCCCCGTGCTCTATAAAGGGAGTCTAGTTGTTCCTAGGCTTCTGTAACTTCTATAGGCGTTTTATACCGGACTATAGGCGGATTGCAAAGCCCCTCACAAAGCTTACCTATAAGGAGGCCAGGTTTGACTTTAATAAGAGCTGCTAAGAGGCCTTTAAGAAGCTCAAGCACTGCTTAGTACAGGCCCCTATACTTGTGCACTATAACTATACCTGCTAGACGCGCCTTAAGACAGACGCCTCCGACAGAGTACTAGTAGGTGTGCTCTCCTAATAGGGCAACGACCTCCTCTAGCACCCTGTAGTGTTCTTCTCAAAGACTATAGCACTAGTAGAGCTTAACTACAAGGTCTATAATAAGGAGATGCTGGCGATTGTCCATGTGCTTAGCCACTAGTATACAGAGCTACAAGGAGCTCCCTACAGGCTAGAGATCTATACTAACCATTAAGCCCTAGAGTACTTTATAACCTCTAAGAAGCTTATAGCATACCAGGCCCGCTAGAGCAAAGCTCTCTTACAGTTCTGCTTTTATATTATATATTGACCTAGAAGGCAGAACAAGCTAGCTAACATACTCTCCTAAAGGGAGCAAGAGCTTGATCCGCAGACAGCCGTTAAGGAGCAGCTCTACTATAGGCCACTACTCACTAAGAAGCAGCTCTTCCTAGAAGTCGCCAAAGAAATGCTTATAGCATTCCTAGAGCCTATAACACTAATAGACATAGTCTTATACTAGAATAGAGAGCATGTCTCCCTTAAGGCTATATGCCAGCAGGCATAGAGCACTATACTAGGAGGATATGTGCTAGAGGACAAGCTGCTACTCTACAAAGGCAGGCTTGTAGTACCTAATAATAGAGAATTCCTTTATACAAAGCTTATCTAGGAAGCTTATAGTCAGCTGTTAAGTGCGCACCTAGGAGGCACAAAGACAGCAGCGCTTCTAACCCCAAGATACTACTAGTACAGGATTATAGAGGACTGCAAGCGCTTTGTACATAATTATACTCTCTGTTAACAAGCCCACCACACACGCGATAAGACGCCTAGGCTGTACCACCCACTCCTAGTGCCTAAGCACCCCTAGTAGCATATCTGTGTCAACTTTAAGAGCTTCCTAGAAGACAAGGAAGGCTTTAACACCATCTGTGTGTTTATTAATCGCCTAAGCAAGGCAGCCGTCTTAATCCCCTATAAGAAGACAATTACCACAAAGCAGCTCGCGGAGCTCTACTATATCTATATCTACCAGTACTATGACCTCCCTGACTTTATTGTCTCTAATAGAGGAGCCCAGTTTGTATCAAACTTCTAGAACGCTCTCTGCGCGATCCTAGGCATCAAAGTTAAGCTCTCTACTGCCTATAGCCCCTAGACTAACAGACAGACCAAGAACTTAAACTAGTATATTGACCAGTGCTTAAAACCGTTCATTAACTACTACTAAGATAACTGGTCCTAAATGCTCCCTGCGCTTGACAACACACAGCTTATACTACCACACAGCTCTATTAGTATGTCCCTCTTCCTGCTCTTGCAAAGGTACTTGCCTAGACGCTTATTTGACTAGCATGCACCTAAGCCTACTATTATAGCCAGAGACAAGCTCTCTCTAGTAGAAGCCACAGAATTCGCAAAGCGACTATAGAGTGGCTGGGAAACGGCTAAGAAGGTTATAACAAGCGCCTAAACTACAAAGGCAAAGCTTGCTAACCAAGGACGCCAGGAACCAGACTTTAGTATAGGAGACAAGGTGTTCTTGTCAACTAAGCACTTAGCACTCAACAGGCGTAGCCGGAAGCTTGCCAAGCTTTGGGATGGCCCCTTTAAAATCCTAGCACAGGAAGGCTACTCTTATAAGCTTGCGCTACCAGACAGCATACGCGTACACCTAGTATTCCATGCTTGCTACCTGCAAAAGGACCTAGACGACCCTCTCCTAGGCTAAGAGAACCCACTACTAGTGCCGCTAGTGATTAATAGTAATGAGGAGTGGGAGGTAGAGAGCATCCTAGCAGTCAAGCTGGTATGTAGGCGCTTAAGGTATAGAGTAAAGTGGCTTGGCCAGGACAAGGACCCTGAGTGGTACCCTGCTAGGAACTTTCTGTACAGTCCTCACAAGCTCCAAGACTTCTATCTGGCCTACTAAGAGCTCCCAGGGCCACCAGAGCGCTTAGGAGACTAGATAAGGGCATGGGAGCAAGGGATTGACTACTATAATAAGCTAGAAGGAGCTTTAGACAGGAGTATACCTATAACAGCAAGCTTAAGGGCAAGCTACTTTTAGAGGGGGGGGGTAATGAGACGATATGGCCTAGTTGCCACCTGTCTTGTGATAGCCAGAATCATGTGGCAAGCTTCCGACCCACTATAGGGACGCTTGAGGAGACCCTTACCGTCTTAGGTCAGTAAAGGCACAGGGTCCTAACTACTTATAGGCTTGTGTTACAGCACTAGCCTTAGTACTGCTCTGAGATGTGTGGGAGCAAATATAAGTCTGATTGTGCTAAGACTAATAGGCTATATCAAAGGATAAAAAGAATATGCCAAAAGAGAGAAGAGAAGAGGAGAGAGTCCCCAAGCACTTATAACCTTACCGCACAGGCCCTGGTCCGAAACTACTCCGTTTCCTATCTGACAAACAAGTAGGTCATATACTGGTCACATACTAGTTATGTGTTCAGTAACCTATGTGATTAGCAATGTCACATTACCCCCCTCCTCTAGGAGAACCTGACCCCAGGTTCTGGTTGTCTATTGTTTTATTCCTAGTTAGTTATATTGTCATCTTGTCTTCTACTAAGTCAATTGTATTGTTATTTTACTTGGGTTCTGACAATGATCTGGTTTAGGTCAGTTGTACTCTCTAGGAGAGTATGAATCTATAACTAGTTAGATATATAATCTTGCTATTGTTGTTTGCCTATTATAGAAGCTAAGAATAGGGTCAAAGCTGAATCAAAGGTGATTTGGAGTCGCCACTGTCAATATCACTTCTTAGAAGTGGAACTCTAGTATCTTTGTAGTAAATAACACTTGGCTATTGTTCTTATAATTCATACCTATTATAGGTGTGATTTACATGCCTATTATGTGTATAATTCACATGATTGATTTACTATACTAGTAATCTAGAGGTCTATATATATGACCTAGTTTTGCCTTGATTTTGTTCCTTTCTTCTTTTCTCTTATAGTCACACAATAACAACAATAACAACCATAACAGCAAGGTAAGCTTCGGAGCTCTTTTAGAACTATATCAGAGCTGACTTGATTTACAGATCTAATATATAGCATGCCTGTCCTAGTCCTAGCCGGCGCCCTAGAGGTTGCCTTCTAAGTCTGCTATATTTGCTATGTCTGACGGATGATTGCTAACAACCACAATTGCAAGTTTGGTTCTGTGGTTTTGTCTAAATGTGACTATTGCACGCGCCAAAAAGGCGTCTGCACTCTAGTAAGTTTTCTGATTCTAGTCTAAAACTGATCTAAAGCTGACAGGAACTCAGCTTCTATGTTTTGTTGGTCCTGAGTACAAAGCTCTGGTTGGTGCCATCAAAGCTAACGACCGCCCTGCCATCGCCACTGCCATAATAGAGCTGGACTAGGTGCTACGCATAGCCTCCTCTAGCATTCCTAGAGATATGCAGGGACTTATAATGTCTTTGCTAGAGGAAACAAGGGCTTTGCGGGAAGAAACCAAGGCTCTAAAGGATGTTTTAGAGGCTAGGGTAAAGATGGAGAAGGACATGCGGGAGGTAAGTCAGATCTGTTTCTAAGGGTTCCTGGTCTAATATAGTCCAGAATTTAGCGGTATCATTAGATCTATTGACGGATTCAGTCAACAAGATGAGCCGGGGGGGAAAGCGCCCTGCTAGGTACTTGGAGGAGAGTCGGCAGAGAAGCGGCCTTAGGTGGACAGGATTGATGGTACAGCTTTGGTGGCAGACCTATATGCTAGTGGTAAGGACAAGGAGGGAGTTGCCAATACAGGCACTAGGGAGGAGTAGGAGGGGTTTTGGCCCTGTTCCGGAGGGGTGGTGGTATGGCCCACTAGTGCCCTAGATCAGAGGGAATTAGTTTTTGTCATAATAGAATTTTCTATTAACCATTCCATTATACTGCCTCTACTACTACTCTGGTTCTTGTCTGTATATTGATATGCTTCTTTGCTACCCTGTCATTAGCCAGATGGTTATACTTATCTAGTCCTTTCTCCTATATGTCCAACCATTCTTGTAAACATAATAGAGGCCCTAGTTTGGATAGATAGTCTTGATGATAATCCCTTAATTTGTGCGGAGCTCCTAAGAAATTAGAGGCTAGGTACCAAGTTAGGTCTAGATTATGCCTGACCTAGGTGACATAATACTAGAGTTTCCCTCTTACTAACTTAGAAGCCAGGATCTTATTGACTTCCTATTCTTCTTTCCTAGTAATAGCTTTACTAGAAGGTTGGGCAGGTTCTTGTCTAGGAAGTGGTGTGTCTAGATACTTCTTTAGAACATTAGAAGAGAAGATGTTATGAATCTTGGAGCCATCAGGTAGTTAGAGGCGGTATCTGTATCTAATCTGTTCTAGGACCATATATGGTCTGTCAAACTTATTACCTAACTTGTGACTTAGACGGTAGCTTTTTAAGTTATATGTTAATAAGTATATCCTATCTCCCGGTTGCTAGTTAATACTATACCAATACTAATTCATGTGGCGTTGTATCTTCTCTTGTGCCTTCTTAATATTGTCTTTAGCCACTTACTATATATAGTGCATCTAACTTGCCAACAAAACAGTATCGTCCAGGTTTAGCTTCTTAATTGGCATGACTGGCTCTAGTGACTTCCAGTCCTAACTGTTCCTTGGTTTGACTCTATGTTTGAGTTGATATAGAGTCATTCTAATAGTAGAGTATAGGAGTGTCATTTGGGCCCTGTCCATTATAGGGATTAGTTTACTCTAATTGTCCTAGAAGTAAGTTATGAATGGCCTTAGTCTCTGGTTGATATATTGGTTTATAATCTCCGTCTGACCATCTGTTTCTTTATAGTATGCTGTGGAGAGTTTTACCTTAACACCAATAATATGACAGAACTCTTGCCAGAATGAAGAGACAAACTATAGTCCATGGTTAGAGATAATTGTCTCTAGGGTATGTCCAAATTGGTATACCCACTAGATATATAGTTTGGCTATACTATAAGCATTAATTGTCTTATAGTAAGGGATCGACACCAAGTCCTTTCTAAGCCGGTCAATAAAGACCAGAATCATATTAAAGCCATGCTTGTCTTTATTGAACTCTTTAAAGTCTATGCAGATATGCTGCTATAGGTAGGCTGGTACAGGTAAGGGGTGTAGTAATCCTTGCTGCTTGGTTTGTTATAGATATGTATAGCTATAGGGAATACAATTGTCAATAAACCGTTTTATGTCTAATTCCATTCTGACCTAGTAGTATTGTCTAGCTAATAACTAGTAGGTTTTCTTGGTTCCAGGATAGGCTATAGACGGTTGATTATAGACTTCTTGGATCAGGCGCGTACAAAGCACTATATCATGTCTGACACACAACTGGCCTTTATATAGTAGCAATCCATCTTCTAACATATAGTCGGTAGGCACCTTGTCTCTCAATTCCTCAAATGACATGCGGTTGTCTTTGTATAGTAGGTCCTGTAACTGATCCAAATCCAATGCCACCTTAGTATAGGCATCTGTGTTAATTGGCATTAACTAAACATCTTTGTTTGCTTGGTTAGTTATAAAGGATAATGCTAGTTTAGAGTTGATTTGGGGGTAAAGCCAGTAAGGACCTAAGAGGACTTAGGAACGGCTGTCCTGCTTGACTTGTTCTTGTATAACCAAATCTTGTTCTTGCCTAGTAAAGATATTGGCCTTCTGGTTGTTCTTGCCGGTAGTATAGATGATTTGGAAATTAAAGTCAG
>JAHEWH010000081.1:0-16391 GCA_020726485.1 Halenospora varia
CACAAAACTACAAAAAGAACATTAGTAAGAAACCTTAGGGAAAGGCAAACAAATCAGTGCCGCCACTAAGGAAGTAGTAGTATATAGCTATAAGGAACTTATAGAAGAAGAATTAGAACAGTTAGGCATCTATAAACAACTTAATATTGCTTAAGCCTAATAGAACATTAGGCATAACCACCAGTTAAAGGCACTAAGATAATGCCACTATAGGTTGCTATCCTATAATAAGGACAGTAATAAGTATTCTAAGAAGTTATAAAGATAGGTAATCATTATATCTGTCTTAGGACTTATAAGTCATTTTTTAATACCCAGACCTATAAGAACAAACCAAGAGAAGGACAGACATATAATGTCTGGGCCTCAGACCTGCTAGTGATAATCTTTATAAAAGAAGGCAGTTGTTTAAAGATGGCCAAAATACTATCTTTAGACAATAATATAGATGTTAATGACAACAACATACTAGTAGTTCACAACCTCTAGGAAGGAGATATTCCAAGAAAGAGTCTAGTAAGGAAAGTTTAAGTAGCAAAGACAAAGCTAAAGTGCATCTCTAAGGAGAACAAGCACTTAAACTTATTTAGAACACTAGAAATACAAAACGCATTACTTGAATTAGCAAAAATGGACTATAAGTCTACCAAACTATATAAGAGATAGTGGCTCTTGGAAAACAATAAGATAATCCTTAAGGATAGAAAATCTTAGGTCAAATCAATATAAAAGCAAAGTACAAACTGGTATATAAGGACTAACGCCATATAAGGCTATTAAGATATAGTCCTAAAGGAGGTCTAAGGAAACATCTTATAAGACCTAGAGAGTCTTAAGAGCCCTATACCTTAGGAGACAATAAGGATGCTAATCAAAAAGGAATTGGGAAATACACAACCAGACCTAGTTATAAGGATCTAGAAACTAGTTGACACAAATGTTTACTACAATCAGATGTTAAGAGTATAGCAGGACTATAATCACTACCTATATATACTTAAGAAGACAATTAGGAAGCATGTTAGAGAAATAGCAGGATGGAATACCAGGATAGAAGTAAAGAACTGTATACTACTAATAAAGGAGGACAGTTCTCTACTAAAGCTCTATATAAGAAAGAGCATCTAGATCCTAATAGATTCTGGAGCCAAAGGAAACTTTATATTAAAGGAACCGCAAACAGACTTAACATGCCTTTAAAAATGTTAATCGCCTATACTGACTAAAAGTTGTTAATAGGACTAACATTAACTACAGGATAGGTTAGTCACTAGGTTACAGTACAACTTAGGTTATAACCAACAAAGGAATATAGTAGAGGTGCAATTTGATATAGCACTAACTGGGGGGCATAAAGCCATTTAGGCATGCCTTAGTTTAAGAACACAACCCGGAAGTAAACTGGCAAGCATGTATGCTTAAGTTTAGTTATTGTTATATATAGGATTATAATGACTAAAGGCCTAAGAGAGGTTAACGCCGCCTCTAAGGAGCCCAGACATGCCACAAACAGAGCGGTCCTTTATAGGTTACTAAAGACAATAACACCTTACCTATAAAGTATAAGGAATTTATAAGGTTGTTTGAGGATCTATAGGATTTCAAGCACTTCCTAAACATCAGCCTTAGGATTATAAGATTAATCTAAAAGAGGGATTTATACCCCCTACAGACAAATTATAGTACCACAATCTAGTTACTATAAGGACGCTTAAGGAATACTGATTAAAGCATATAAGAAGGGATGGATACAAGATCTAAGCCCCTTATACTTTAAATATACTAATTGTATATAAAAAGATAACCCAAACGGAAGACTATATGTAGACTATTAACATCTTAACATTAGGACTATTTGGGATATATATCTGTTACTAGGAGCTTAGTACCTACAGGACAGGCTAAGCAAGGCAAGGATATTTACAAAAATAGATTAGAGGAATGTGTTTAATCTAATCTAGATCAAGGAGGGACATAAATAGAAGACAGCATTTCTTCTACCTTCTAGACTGTGGAATATACAGTTATGCCGTTTGGGCTTATAAATGCCCTAGCTATATGTTAAAGACAGAATAATGACATCCTTAAGGAATACTTAGAAAAGACAGTTATCTGCTATTTGGATGACATTCTTGTCTTCTAAACAGGAAAAGATTATAAGGACATGTTAAGGAAGTCTTAGAAGCACTAGCCAAAGTGGACTTGTGCCTCAAACTTTTAAAGTGCTGTTTTGGGGTTAGGAAGTCAAATTCCTAGGATATGTCATCTGACCTAGCAAAATGAGTATAGATCTAGCAAAAATCAAGGAAGTACAAAATTGGGAACAACCTAGAAACATTAAAGACATTTAATCTATCTTAGGCTTTGCCAATTTCTGCTAATAATTTGTTAAAGGATACTTTAAGATTATATTACTACTTACCAACCTTATAAGAAAAGACAAGAAATTTAAGTGGTCAGAAAAGCCTAGGTTGCTTTTGACACAATTAAGGAAAGATTTACTAAGGAACCAATACTATATAGTTATAGGGAAGACAGGAAGAGTATCGCCAAGACTAATATGTCTAACACTGCCTAAGGGCTATATACTTATAAAGAGAAGATAACAGGAAGCTTTACCCTGTTGCCTACTTCTTAAAGAAGATGTCTCTAGCCAAACAAAATTATAACATCTATAAGAAGGAGCTTTTAGCCATTGTGGAAACACTTAAATATTAGAGGAACTACTTGTAGGGTACTATCTACCTAGTGATAATCTATACCGATTATATAAATCTATAAGGATTTATCACAACAAAGGATCTAACTAACCGCCATCTTGCAAGATAGGCTAAAGAGTTAGCTAGCTATAACATTATAATTAAGTATATTAAAGGAACCAACAATCCTAGAGTAGATGCTCTTAGTCAGAAACCAGGATATAAGGACAACAAAACATACAAGAAACCATAATCCTCAGGACCCTAGATAATAGGGACTTAGCCCTAGCAATCAGAAAGATCACAAGTATAAGGAAACTCATCACTTTATAAGAGAAATCTTGGCTTTAGAAGCTAAACCAGGTTTCCCTAAATCTAATAGAAGAGGTAGACCAACTCTATTAAGAAGTCTAATAGTTTGGAAAGGAAGAATTCTATTAATATATAGAAACAGGAAAAATCTATCTTCCTAGAAGCCTATAAAACAAGTTTATTAAAGAACAACACTTGTTGCTAGTATATAGACATCAAGGAGTATGACAGATGTTTATACAAATATTAATAAATTATTAGTGTCCTAGACTATAAAAGAAAGTCAAGGAACTGGTTATAGAATATAATACCTATATAAGGAACAAGGCTTCCTGCTATACACCTTATAGACAGATAGGCACAACTCCTATACTAGAAAAACCTTAGAAATCAATATTATAGGATTTTATTAGACCACTACCTAAGTCTATAAATCTGGTCACTAGAGCAGGATATGACTCTATTCTGATCATTATAGAAAGATTGACTAAATATATAATACTAGTCCTGTTTAGGACTAATGGAACTATAAAAGACTTAGCACATGTCTTCTTGCAAGAAGTTGTCTTAAGGCACAGACTGCTAGACAAAATCTTGTCTGACAGAGACAAGCTGTTTATATCCAAGTTCTAGACATTGCTTATAGTGCTGCTTAGAGCTAAGAGAAAGTTATCTATAACATTCTACCTATAGACAAATGGCAGAAATAAGAGAATAAATCAAGTTGTTAAGGCATACTTATAATGCTATATTAATTACTAGCAGAACAATTAGGTATAGCTGTTACTATTAGTACAGTTTGTATATAACAGTTTTACTACAAAAACAACACTTGTTACTCTATTCTATACCAACTATAGATATAAACTAGAAGTATATAAAGAACTAGGAATTATAGACATTAATAATGACTTAGCCTAAATTCAGGTTACTTATATCAAAGAACTGTATAAAGAATTAGCAGACAAGCTATAATTTGTTATAAAAAGGAATATACACTACTATAATATAAGGTATAGTCAAGAGCCAATATTAAAGAAGGGGGATAAAGTCTATCTTTTACAAAAAAACATTTAAACAAAACAACTAAGTAACAAATTAGATTATAAAAAACTTAGACTATTTGAGATCAAATATATTAAAGGACCTTTAAATTATAAATTAGCCTTATTAAAGACAATAAACATCTATCTAACATTTTATATATCTCTCCTCAAGCCAGCACTAAAGGAAGCACTACTAGCTCTAAAAACAGAAATCTAACCAGTTAACCTAAAAGCCAAATATAACATTAAAGAAATTTTAGACTATAAGTTTGTTAGGAACCAGCTCAAATATTTAGTCAAATGGTTAGGATACCTATAGTCAGAAAACTTATAAGAACCCAAGTTAAATCTTAGGAATTGCCCTAAGAAGCTTAAGGAGTTCTACTATTAAAACCCAGAACTGTCTAGAATAGATTATTAGGCAGGTAGACTACAAAAAGGTCAAATAAAGGGTCAAGCCCGGTAGACTCCGATCTAAAGGGATCTGGGGAAACATCTGACAGACCCTGACCTAGACCTAGTATAGAGGCTAAGGGGGCCCTGGTAGCAACCACCCTCCTCTCTTCCTCCCTTCTCTCCTTCTCTTCTTTTTCTTTCTCCTCTATAGCATTGAGTTTGTCTAGGGTTTTTAGACCATAACAAAGCATTTCTATGCCTTGTTTACAAAGCTCTTGCTGACATTGTTTAAGCTTACAGACATGAGCCAAACCAGCTATAGCGGCCTCAAAGCCATATCCCTTTTAAATTTCAGGCGCTCTTCCTCTAGGCAAAGGTCCTGGAGATTGTCTACTGATACTTAGAGAGCATCGCACTTTACACCACAGCAAACACACTCACTACACTATTGGGATTTACTGTTTAACACCACACAGCGGCGCTGGTAGCGGACATAGTTAGAACAAGGCATTATAGGAGAACTGTAGGATTAAATGGTTTTAGAAAGAAGGATGTGCTGTCTGTACTTGGTTGTCTTGAGAGACATAATGAAGGAAGAAGGCCACTGGCCTACACAAGATATTTTGATGTGGTCATTTAAGTATAGGGACCATGCTAGTCTATATAGGGGATAGTGTCATGATTTTATTATTATGTGCAGACCAGGCCTGAGGCTTGGTAGGTACTAGTGTACTTATATAGAGAACCTGGAACAGTTGGTATAGGGTCATGTGTCAAGGATCACATAATGGAGCTTATATAGAGCTTAGGATCTAAGGCTCTAGGAGCTTAGATCCTGGGGTTCTGTCAAAGCTCTAGGAGCAGGGAGGTTTTATATAAGTCTAAGTATTTCCTTAGATAGGAGCTTTGTGCTCAACTTACTTTAGTTATTTAATATAAGCTTTGTTTATCTATTTAAGTAACAGGTTCACTTCTAAGTAAACAACCACCTGACTGCCATACTTCTATTATAATACCAACCTGATGTTACCAAGTACCTGGCTATGCTTAGCCAGTATCCCTATATTGTTACAAAGCCCTAGAAGCTATAATAGAAGATTGTTCTTTACTACCTAATACTAGTTCTAGGAGGATATAAAAGCCCTTACTTTAAAGGCAAGGAAGTCACTACATTCCTTAAGGCGCTAAATTGTTGCTTTAAGGATTATAGCATTAATAATAATAAAGAGAAGAAGGAGCGCATAGTGGAGTATTTGGCTACTTATATTAAACAGGACATTAAATGACTTCCAGAATTTAAGGACTTGACTTAATAGGATATATTCTAGGAGGTCCTCTTAAGGAAATACCATTTAAACAATTCAGATTAGTTACTCTATACTATTAGTTACCTAGAGAAGTATATTAAGGATTTTAAGCAACTAGTTAAATAAGGGCAAGTTATATAAAGCCAGATTTACAAATACTATAGCGGATTTTATAAGATTAGGGTAAAGTGTATTAAGAAGGGTAACATTACTAACAAGGCTCTTATATTTAAGTTTATATATACTCTCTTATAAAACTTAAAAATTAAGGCAATAAGGTTAGTAGCAAAGGGGCCTAAGTTTGATCTAGACAATATAAAGTCTTTCTAAGAGGTTTACTAGACAATTAAAGGCAGTTGTGTAATATTAAAAGATATAGATGACTTGGTGGAAGAGCAGGGTATAGGTGGTCTACTTGCTAGATTTAATAGCTTAGATATAATATATACTATAACCTAGAACCCGACCGACTAACTGCAGGCACTAGTACCAAACATGTTGCTGTTTATTTAAGCCAGAACTAGGGAGTCAAGCTTATAGAAGATAACAAGTAAGGAGATTAATAATATCACTAAAGGGCTGGACAAGCTACAGATCTTATAAGTAGTTATAGAACAAGCAATATAGAAGGTAACTATAGCTAATGTCAATAATATAACATATATAGACTTGTCATATTGGGACAGAAACACTATAAAGGTCAACTATAGAGGGTTCTAAGGGCAGTCCTCCTATAACAGACGATCAAGAAGGCCCTTCTATAATGATAATATATACAAGTAGTGCTATAACATCTAAGTTGATAGTATAAGACCCTAACCTCTATACTAATATATAAACTAGTGTTATAACTACAAGATGTTTATTGGTAAAGGAGTGATTTATAAAGCAGACAAAACTAGGAGGGTATATATTAGCCTATAAAATCCAAGCAAGCCAGCACTTCCTGTTTAATTTAGTAATAACCTGCCTTAAAGGAACCAGATTATATAGCAGACAATAAACATGATTTATAGTCACATTTTAGAGAGACAGGAACAAGCAATACAAGAAAATGCTAAACATAAAAGAGTTGCTTAGGAGAGCTAGAAGCCAAATATAAGTTTTGTAAAAAGCATTAAAGCATTTAAGGATAAAGAATATAATATAACCAACCTGTTAGAGGAACAGGAACTTGATAAGGAGCAAAGTGCCTAGGTCTAAGAGTTTATTGTCAATATAGTGGAAACTAGGAAGTTATATAGGAAGGCAGAAAGAGACATGCTATATACTAAGGAGACACTTTAAGAACAACTCTAGAAACAAGGTTCTTATAAAAGGCTAAAGGTGCTATAATCCAAGACTGTTACATTTAATAACAAGAACAATAACTATAACCTACTACTAGCAGAACAAGTAATGCCAAAGAGAATTCTTAAGAGGAAAGGAGAGGATTGTCATATAACCAACATACTAGCTAAGCTAGAAGATAACTTAGGACATATAGTGCTATAAACATCTCAAAGCAGTACTTTAAAGAATAAGAAGGCATTAGAGACACTAGTTAAGATAGGCTATAGTTATAAAGGAGCCTTGGGCAAGCTATTAAACCAGATGTCAATTCTACTAGGGTTTATACTTAGAGACATACTGTTACTAGTAGACCCTATACAAAACCAAACAAAAAGATCAAGGACCCTTAAACCTGGGAAAATTAACTATAAGATATAAGACACTCTAATCAATAAGAGTAAGGTTGGAACCCTAGCCTTTAAACAAGACTTTATAAGAAATAAGTTAAGTGATATTATAAGCAAACGCCTAATGCTTGATTTAGGAGACTAAGTTTAAGTTATTAAAGTAAACATGCTTTTAGGGGAGATGTTCTCTAGTTACTTAGACTACTATTTGCTAACACTAAAGGTAGTTGTTATAATTATAGGAAGAGCCAAGCTATCTAATATTAGAGCTACACTTAATATAGGAGCAGAAGTTAGTATAATTATATTAGATGCTATGATATGTTTTAAAATCCTGATTACCTATAGCTTAGGCATGGCTTTAAGGACAATTGTCAGAAATAGATCTAGATTTATTGGCTTTATGGACAATATACTAGTTATAATTAGAAATATAGTAGTATAGATATGTTTCTATATTATAGATTGTCTAGGCATTAAAATTATACTTGGGTTCCTATTCTTTAAAAAGGCAAGGGTAACACTATAGTACCCTAAGGACTATAAGGACAGACCTATATTTGCTCTTTTTTATAATCTAAGAACAGGAGTGATCATTATAGTCAAGACAAACATAGCTACCTAGAGGGCAAAAGAGACACTTAAAGCCAAGTTATAGAACATTGTTAGTATAATATAATCAGACAGTAAGTCAGAGATTAAAGACAGCTATATTTCTAATAATTTGGAAAACAAGTAATTAATAGAAGTAGCAGGACTTCTGTTAATATTCTGACATTTTCTATAACAGAACTTAGGGACAAGTTCTTTCTAAAAGAAGGGGGGACAAGAGACTTAGGCCTAAGTCTGATTTTTTGCCTATTAATACCTTGTCAATTAAGACTATAGATTTTATAACTACCTATAAGGACTTGAAGTTATAGAACCCATACTAAGAGAAGACAAGATATGTCAATATAAATGTGGCATATAAGACTAAGGACAAGAAAGTATAACTGGTAGATAAAGCTAATAGTATAGAAGAGACACCTAGAGGAAGAAGAGACTAGTATAAGAGGTCAAAAGCAAGGAAGACTTTATAAGAACAGGTAGGGAAATACTAATAATACCTTATACTAAGGTTCTTAGATATATCCTGGCAATTATGTCTTATACTATAAAAGTGCTAAATCTATTTATATCACTTAACAGAATGATACTAGGTTCTAGGAGAAGGCACCCTTTTAAGAGGAAGATAAATGTTATATCAAGTCTAGTTTTAAAGGTAAAGTAAGATCATCCTTTTATGTCTGGCTGCAAGCATCCTTTTAAGAAGGCAAAGTTTGTAGTGCCAGATTATATAATTGCAGACAGCGCCTTCCTATATGATCTCTAGGCCAGGCGCCTTCTCTTAACTACCACATCTGTCCCTCCCCAAATTAGTAGTCGCCCTATAACTACAAAGAAAGAAAGCCAGTATACATAGTCTAAACTTCCTTTTTGCTAGCCTGGCCAGCCAAAGATCCTTTCTAGCAATAAAAGAAAACTAATATTCCTGTCACAACATACTACTTACATCTACCTCTATAGCCTCTTCTGCAAAAACAGCCCTTTTCTGCTTTGTTCTGTTAGTCTTCTCTGTTTTATCATTTTTATCCTTATCTAGATCAAGCGGCTTAACCTCCTCTCTGTGCTCTATCTGCTCTAGTCGTCTATACTAGGACTTGTGTTTAAAGCGTTCCTTTTCTAGCTTCTAGATATATTATAGGTCTTGATGGCCACTTTAGCCGCCTTCTTTCTCTAAGCGTTCCAAGCCTCTATAGCCTCTTCTAGATCACCCTTTAGGTAGATGTCTCTCTCTTCTAACACTTGCGGTTTGTCCTAGTACAGTCTTCCTACTAGTGCATCTAAAAGCACTCCTATCCTAATAACTACTACTAAGGCAGGAAACTTGAAGGGTATAGTACTATAGCGATTAGCAAGGCCTGATAGGGTAGCTGCTAGTAAGACTATATCCTGGTATATAGCAGAAATTATTTCCTAAGTACTACCCTTTACTACCTCTAGTGTCAAATTGTCCTCCTAAATTCCAACTAGCTATAGTAGTATAATTGTCTTGTAGTAAGAGCCGGTCCGTCAGCCCTATATAATAGCTAGGGTATAAAAATGCATATATCCCCCTTATTGCCAGGCGTCTTTTTCTAAGAGAGCCCTAAATCCTTTAAATCCTCTTTTATAAATATAAGTAAAGTAACTTTATACACAAAGCTGTCTGTATCTCTCTTTCTCTTTATAACTCTTGCCTACCACTCTAGCAATTTTTAATACATCCCTAGGAGTATAATCCTACAGTTATCTTTAGTTTTGTTGTTAAGGGAAAAGTACCCCTAAATTATATTGACTCTGTGTTTCTTAGAAATCATTTAGGGCACATTAAGGTTAATATAACAGAAATATGTATTGTCACCCTTTTGCATATATTTGGTATAGTATAGGTAACTAATAAGCTTCTATTAGTAATCTAGGCAAAGCGCGATATAGGCTAAGTAATATATAGGGTCCTGCTATATAAGTTATTAACCGGTTAAGTAGAAACAGTTCCGCAACTAGCCAAAGTTTAGGGTGCTATTAATGCTATATAGGTGGTGAAGATACATCTCAAACTCTAACTTAACTATAGCACCTATCAGGCAACTATCCTCCTACCACTAATTAAAGAGCAGAAGTTTAATAGTGCTATCTTCTTTCTAGTCTCTTATATTCACTCCCCTAGGCATAATCCAATTTAGGACCCCCTTATATATAGGACTATCAGAGTCCGGCACTTCTTTGACCGGTATAAATTTGTATAGACCAAGGTTATTAGTAGGCCTTGCTGGTCTGCTCTATACTTTCTACTATTAAAAGGTTTCTATATTGGTTTTTAGTCGTCCCCATTTAAGTTGTTAGTAATAGATCTTGCGGAGGCGACCCTTTATCTGTTTGTAACTTAGTCCCTTTGATTTTAATCCCAAAGAGCCAAATAGTCCTTTTATATAGTAAGTATAAGTAAAGTTGTAGGTAACCCATTTAGTAAGCCTTGCTAGGTCTTCTGTTAGGGTATACTTTTTCTTAGCAAGCACTAATACCTTAAATGTTATAAACATATCTGCTAAACATTTATAGCCTCTCTCTCTTACCTTTACTTGTTTTAGCACTAGTTTGCTACTTTTATCTCTCTCTACTCCCTTAGCTTCTTTAGCTAGGTCTTTTAGGGCATCTTTAATTGCTTCCTTATCAACCTTAGGGTCGCGCAGAATTTCTCCTAAGTCTATATTTGGCCTGTCCTATACTGCTTTGTCTAAGATGATTTTGCTAGCCAGGCCGCTAAAAGTTTCCTCTCTATATGCTTCTTTTACTACAGGCGCCCCCTTGATCTGCTCTACCTCCTAGACAACTTTTAATCCTGCAACTCCCTCCTAATCTTGCCCTAGCAGAAAGCCGCTTATATCTCTTTGTAATCCTAAATCTTTAATTTCCTTGCTTCTAACCCTCTTAAGTGGAGCTGTAGCTGCCTCTATATAATGTTTATAATATAGCTAATACTATACCAAGGTGGGAATATTAGGTTGTGTATAGTATACACAAGAGTAATAAGTCAGGGTGTTCCTGTATAGTATAAGAATAGAGTATATTACAAATACTATATTAAGTTAAGCATAAAGCTCCTATCTAAGGAAATAACTATTAACTTATATAGAACCTTCCTGTGTCCAGGAGCCCCTAATAAGGGAGCCCTAGAAAGAGGAGCTAGACTCCTTATTCTAGGCTTTAACATTTAGGACTCTATTATATGACCTTGTTATATGATTTCCTTATACTGACTCTCTAGGTTCTCTATGCTGCGTAGCAGCCAAGCCTTAGGCCTGGGTTATATATAATAATAAAATCATAACACTATCCCCTTCCTATACTAACATGGCCTCTATACTTAAGTATACTATAGGAAATGTTAACAACTGCCTATAGTTATCTTCTTCTTTTAACTATACTGTCTATTGCCTATACAAAAAGAAAAGAACGCCTAGCGCTTGTGATATATATAGAAAATTCTAACCGTCCTGCCTAGACTTGTTCCTACTATTAGAAACAATCCTATAAGTGTTTATTAGACCTTATAGAGTCCTCTTGTTGTTCTAAGTATGTTTGTTCTAAGCGGTCCTGTAACATTATAGGTTACTAGAAGTTATAATCTTCTCCTAAGGTTGTTTGTTGTTTCTTTCTTAGTCCTTGCCAGAAATGACTTTTAACGCCCCCTATAAGTCCTCTTACTAATCCTTTTATGTCCTGGCTTCCTGCCTTCAAGTTGTCTAGGGCAGAGTATAACATTATCAACCTACTAGACTTTAATCCTAGCCTAGAATATTAGGCAACCTAGGATGCTAATAGCAGAACGCTATAACCTCTTAGGGCATTTAAGGTTTGCCTCTAGTTCCTATATGTTTTCTAAGTATAGGTATCCTAACCATTTAATCAAATATTTGGTTTTGCCCCTAATAAACTAACAGTCCAAAATGTCCTTAATATTATATTTGGCGTTTAGGTTAATTGGTTGGATTTCTGTTTTTAGAGCTTTTAGTGCTCTAGAAGGTGCTGGTTTAAGAAGCAATATATAGAACACTAGGTAGATGTTTATAGTCTTAAGTAATAATAATTTATAATTTGTCTTCCCTTTAACTTTATTAATTCTAAATAGTCTTAACTTTTTGTGGTCTAGTTTGCTACTTAGTTGTTTTGTTTAAATGTTTTTTCTAAGCAGATAGACTTTATCCCCTCCTTTAGTATAGGTCCTATACTATGTTTCTTGTTATAATAGGATGCTATTCTTTCTATAATAAACTTAAGGTCTAAGACCATTTCCTGATATAATGTCTTTAGTCCTTTAACCTAAATCCTGGCTGCTTTATTGTTGTCTTTATTAAGTAGTAATGTTTTGTATATAACTAGATCATATCTATAGTTTGTGTAGTTTGGTGATATCTTTGTTGTTTTGGTGCTAGAACTATTATATCCAAACTGTGCTAGTGGCAACAATTATACCTAATCATTTTGTTAGTAGTTTATATAACATCTAAGATATGCTTTTATAGTCTGATTTAGTTGTTCTGTTTGTCTATCTGTCTATAGGTAAAATGTTATAGACATCTTTCTTTTAACTCCTAGTAATCCTATAAGGGTTGTCTAGAATTTTAATATAAAGAGCTTGTCTTATTAGTGATGATTTTGTCTAGTATGTTATAGTTTGTAACCATAACCCTTAAGAACATATATGCTAGTTCCTTGGCGTCACTTGCTTCCTTGTATAGTAGTATATATATATACTTTATAGTCTGTTAGTTATGACCAGATAGAATCATACTTTACTCCTATTATTGGTTCTTTAGATAATAATAGTTTTATTACAAAATCCTAAGTAATGGATTTTTATAATTGAGATAGTATATTAGGTGTCTGCATTTGTCTATATAGGGCATGCCTTGTGGCTTTGTTCTATATATAAGTGTTATAACTTAATACCACTTCCTTTATCATTTTCCTTATACTAGGAAACTAGTATGTTCTGGACAGTTGTCTATAGTATAGTATATTCCTTGTGTCTATGTGCTAGGAGTATATATTGTTTATAAATAAAGCTTAGTTATATTTTCTATAGAATAAAGATTCTTCCTTTGTATATAAGGAGGCTATCGGCATTCTGCTAAAGTTTCCTAGCTCTTTCTTAGTTGTTGCTTCTTTATATACAGCTCTGATTTGTCTAGTCTACTGGTTGCTTTTGACTTATATAACTGCTGTGATTTCTGCTGGTTAAAGACAATATTCCTGTCTTTTTCCTAAATATAATAAATGGTTTGCTTTAATTGTTCTCTTTATAACCAGGTTTTCTATTAAGGGCGTCTGCCCTAGTGTTATCCGTTTCCTTTATATACTAGATTTGCAAATCTAGTAAAGCTAGTGTTTCTACCTATCAGACCTGTTGGCAATTAAGTTCTTTTTGTAAAGAAGTATACTAAGTTTTTGTGATCAGTAAGCACCTAAACTAGTGGTTTGCTCCTTATAAGTATATCTTCTATTTGCGCATATGTCTATAATGGCTAATAGTTCTTTGTTATAAATCTTATAGTTTAGCTTAGCTAATAAGAGTTTGTAAGAGTGGTAAGCTATTAGATATAGCTTCCTGTCTTTCCTTTCTGACTTATAACGCTCTAACTGCTCTGTTAGATATGTCTGTTTTAAACTATTAGTTGTTTGGGATCAAATATCCTAAGTATAGGTTCTTGAGTAAAGGCGGCTTTTAATGTTTAAAAAGCCTGTTCTGTTTTTCTGTCTACAAAAAGGTTTATCCTTATATGTTAGTTTTGTAAGCGGCTCTATAATCTTTAAGTAGTTCTAGACAAACTTTTTATAATAATTTGAAGTCCTAGAAACGATTAAACTTGTTTTATGGTTTTGGGTTGTCCCTAATCAAAATAGCCTAGACCTTTTGTAGTCTATAAATATCTATTAGTCAAGATAATATTCTAAGAAACTCTGTTTTCTTGACAAAAAACTTATATTTCTCTAGCTTAAGAAGTAGCAATTTCTTTTATAGTGCTCCTAGCACTATTATAATATGTTATATATGTTATCCTTATCCTCTAAGTAACAAGGATATTTTAGGTAATATATATAAATCATCAAGGTATGTCTTAATATATTATTAACTACTATCTAATGTTATAGGGCATTAGTTAATCTAAATAGTATACCAGTATTTATAGTGCCTATAGTATGTTCAAAATGTTTTTTATTCTTTACCTTTCTTTATTCTAATAAGGTTATATGCTCCTCTTAAATCAAGTTTGGTAAAGACTTTTGCTTTTCTAGTCTGTCCTATAAGTTGTTTATATATGGAATTAGTAATGGTTCTTAATTATAATAGCATTTAGCTTCTTAGTCAATATAGAATTGCTTGTGTGGTTCCTCCTGCCCTATCCTTCTTTAGTGCAAACACTACAGGCGCTCCTGCTAGTGATATAGATGGTTTATAAATCCCTTTATAAGGTTTTTATCTAAATATTCCCTTAATGTCTTAAGGTTGTCCTTACTTATTGTCTAAGTGGTTTAAAGGTGGTTTTCTCCTTTGATTATAGGTATCTTGTGATCTTATTCCTAATGTTCTAGTAATGCTATAGTATTATCTGGTTTCCTAAACATCTGTTTAAACTTCTTATATTCCTTAGGTATCTCTAAACTAGTAATAATATAGTTACTGACCTGTAGTGGACCTTAGGCGCATGTTCTGGCTTGTTATATAAGACTATACTAATCTCTATACTACTATATAGTCATTCTGCTTTCTTATAGGCACACCTAGAGAACTTTACTATTCTTGTCTTCTAGTCAATCTTAGGATTATATTGCTTAATCTATAACATTTAAGGATGGCCTTATGCCTTCCTATAAGTATAACATCTATCTAAATCTTCTTAGTATATTGTCTAATTGTTATCTTTGTTAGAATGGTTCCCTTTATAACTTTTCTGGTATTATAGTCTTTCTGTTAACTACTATTAAGTTATAAGGGTTGATGCTTTGTACTAGTATGTTTAGTCGTTTTACTGTTTCTAGTAATATAAAGTTGCTTGTTACTCTAGAGTCAATTATTACTCTAAGCTTCTTTCCTTAATCTATATATTAAGTGTTATCTGTTGACTATAGCCTAATGTATATAGTTCCTTGTGGCTAGTGCCTTGGAGAACCTTGACCTATCCATTCTGGTAGTCATCTCTAGTTATTAGTAGAATGTCCTACCTCAAAACCTTGGCCTAGGTCTTTTGGTTAGATAAAGTTGTGTTTTCCTTTGTCTGTCTTTGTCTAACATCTCTAGCTCTGTTTTTGGCATTAGCTCTAGTTCCTAGGTCTCTCTGACCTTTAGTGGGTTACTGTTCTATCTAGTAAAGTTATGTTCCTTTCTAGGAATTATAGTTATATAGGTGCCTGTACCCTTAACTTCTTCTAACTATATGTTGTTTGTCTTGATATAACTTCCTATTTTTCTGTGTATTTTGGACCTTCTAGGGAGAAGTACCCTTCTTCTTATAGGTGACCCCTCCCTAGCCTATTCTTAGGTGTTGATATTAGGGATTATATAATATTCTTGTTACAAAACCTCCTAAATCTGTCCTACTTGTATCATTATTCTCTACTAGTTTTGTTTCTTTATAGGTCTTTATACTATAATTCTATACTAGTAGTTACTACTAGCCTCTTCCTATAAGATACCTTTCTTGTCTAAGTCTATAATATTATATATATATTATGTTGATTTCTCTAGTGTTGTTTAGACACTTAACCTATACTTATTGTTGTTAGTAACATTTTTCTATATTAAGTGTCCTTGTTGCTTCCTGATAACCTTTTATTGTTCTCTAGTAAAGGGTTGATTGGCTCTATTATAAGCCTCTTCTGTGTGATTCTCTGCCTTTTAGGACATTAATAAAGTCTTCTTTGCTTATGTGTTGTTAATAATCCTTCTTAGGAGTAGCTTTATAGTAGGTTCTCTTATTATAGTGTTAAAACAGTACTTCTTTGTGCTTTGTCTCTAAACGCGGTACTGCCCTCCCTTAACAAGCTTGGCTCCCTATATAGCATTGCTAAAGAATGATTCCCACTATCCCTATAGACATAGTGGTTTCCGATTTTGGTAACTTCTTTATATGTCTATATTTCCCCCACTCTTAGGTTCTTTGCTAAACATTCCTAAATTTGGCTTTGTCTGCTAATTCTGGTAGTGTTAGTGCTAGTTCAACTTAGGCTTAATCTAGGTTCTAATATTGGCTTCCTTAAGTTCTTCTTCTGACATCTAATGTCTGTTAGTAACATATAGCTTATACTGTTGTTGTGTTCTTCCTATAGCATTAATCTGATGCCTATACTTCTTCTAAGGCTTGCCTT
>JAHEWH010000082.1:0-16007 GCA_020726485.1 Halenospora varia
TTATTAAGTACTTGGCTATGCTTAGCTAGTATCCCTATAATCATTACACTTTAAGCACCTTGTTTAAAGTCAATAGTCAGCATAATGTCTTCTTTAAAGAAACCTACCTAGCAGATCACTAGCCTGACTGCTAGTACTGCCAACCTTACTCTACTAACACCCAACCTGACTTATAACAACAATCTAGGGGATAACAACATCTCTTTACCCAATATTGACAACTCTAGGAAGTTTAGGGTTAAGGCCAACAAGTCGCTTAAGGTTGCCCTACTAGACAAGTTTTATAGGAACCAAAAAGAACTTAAGTCGTTCTTATTCTAGTTAGAATTGTACTTTAAATTTAATGATAACAAGTTCTCTAACCGTGACAAGAAGAGCCTATAGGCCACCTCCTACCTAAGAGGCAAGGCCTAGAAGTGGATCAAACCACACCTTAGGGACTATTTTGGAAACCCTGATAAGGAAGGGGATATAGTTGTTATAAGACAAATCTTTAGAAGTTTTGCGGGCTTTAAGAAAGAAATTCGAAGAGTATTTAAGGACATTGACAAGAGGAAGACGGCCGTTTGACACCTGTTTAACCTTAAGCAAACAGGATCAGCTATCACATATACTACAGAATTCCAATATCATACAACCAAGACAGGATGGGATATAGAAGCCTTGATCAGCCACTACCTTAAGGGGTTAAAAGAGTTTATTAAGGATGATATAGTATATATAGACAAACCAAAGACAATTAATAGTATGATCAAGCTATTAGTTAAGACTAATAACAGATTGTATAAACAATGCCAAGATCAGAAGGGTGGGAAAGAGAGCTCTAGAAAATCCGGAAACAGCAAGAAATGAAAATCCTATAGATGCTATAAATCCAAAGAGACCAAACAACTCTCTGTTACCAGAAAACTCTTAGACAAGGAAAAGACATAACACTATAAAGGAAAATTGTGCTTTGACTATAGCAAACCAGGCCATTAAGCACAAAACTACAAGAAGACTAATAGCAAGAAGCCTTGGGGAAAGGGCAAACAAATCAGTGCCGCCACTAAGGAAGTAATAGTATATGGCTATAAGGAACTTATAGAAGAAGAACTAGAACAAATAGGGATCTATAGACAACTTAACATTACCTAGGCCTAATAGGAGCATCAAGTATAACCACTAGTTAAAGGCACCAAGATAATGCCACTACAGGTTGCCATTCCGTAATAAGGGCAATAGTAGGTATTCTAAGGAGTTATAGAGATAGGGAACCACTACACCCACCTCAAGACTTATAAGTCATTTTATAATACCCAAACCTGTAACAACAAGCCAGAAGAGGGAAAGATATATATTGTCTAGATCTTAGACTTATAGGCTATAATCTTTATAGAAGAAAGCAGTCGTTTGAAGACAGCTAAAATACTATCTACGGTCGATAACACAAATATCATCAATAAAGAAGCACCTATAGTTCTAGAACCTCTAAAAGAAGGAGATATTCTTAAAGAAGAATCTAGTAAAGAAAGTTTAAGCAGTAAAGACAAAGCTAAAGTACATCTCTAAGAAGAGTAAGCACTTAAACTTATCTAGAAATCCAAGAAGGGCAAGACGCACTACTTAGATATAGGTAAGATCTGGACTATAGTGTCTACAAAACCATACAAGAGATAGTAGGTCTTAGAGGACAATAAAATGATCCTTAAACACAGGAAGTTATAGGTCAAGATTAATATAGAAGCCAGGTATCAGCTTATATATAAAGACTAACACCATATAGGGCTATTAAGACATGGCCTAGAAGGAGGTCTAAGGAAGCATCTTATTAAAACATAGAGTATTTTAAGTACTCTAGCAAACTAGGCAAACGACCTAAGGATACTAGTCAAAAAGGAGATCTAGGAAATATATACCTAGACCTGATCTATAAGGATTTAAAAATTAGTCAATGCCAATATCTATTATTAATCTAATGTCAAGAATAAAGCAAGGCTAATGATCGATTACCTATATATGCTTAAGGAAGACAAATAGGAAGGATGCTAGAGAATATAGCAAGACAGAATTATAGGATTAGAAACAAAGGAACTGTATACTACTAGGAAAGGAGGACAGCTTTCCGCTAAAGCTCTTATATAAGGAAAGAGCATCTAGGTTTTAATAGATTCTGGAGCTAAGGGGAACTTTATATTAAAGGAAACCGCAAACAGGCTTAATATGCCTTTAAAAATGTTAGATTGCCTATATCAACTAAAAGTTATTAACAAGACTAACATTAACTACTAAGATAGGTTAGTCACCTAGGTTATAGTACCTACTTAGGTTATAACTAACAAAGGACATATAGTAGAGGTGCAATTTGATATAGCACCAACTAGGGGGCATAATGCCATATTAGGCATGCCCTAGTTCAAAGAACACAACCTGGAAATAGACTAGTAAGCATATATACTTAAGTTTAGTCGTTATCATTATATAGGATCATAATGACTACAAGGCCTAAGAGAGGTTAGTGCCGCCTCTAAGGAGCCCGGACATGCCAACAAACAGAGCGGTCCTTTACAGGTCGCTAAAGACAATAACACCTTACCTATAAAGTATAAGGAATTTATAAGGTTGTTTGAGGATCTATAAGATTTATAAGCTCTTCCTAAACACCAGCCTTAGGATTATAAGATTAATCTTAAAGAGGGATTTATACCCCTTATAGATAAATTGCGGTACTACAATCTAATGACTATAAGGACGCTTAAGGAATACCAGATTAAAGCATACAAGAAAGGATGGATATAAGCATCTAAGTCCCCTTATACTTTAAATATACTATTAGTATACAAAAAGGACAACCCAAACAGGAGACTATATATAGACTATTAATGTCTTAACACTAGGACTATTTGGGACATATATCCATTACTAGGAGTATAGTACCTACAGGACAGGCTAAGCAAAGCAAAGATATTTATAAAGATAGATTAGAGGAATTTGTTTAATCTGATTTAAATCAAGGAAGGACACAAATAGAAGACAGCATTTCTTCTACCTTCTAGATTATAGGAAATGACAGTTATGCCATTTAGGCTTATAAATGCCCCTACTATATGTCAAAGACAGAACAATAACATCCTTAAGGAGTTCTTAGAGGTAATGGTCATTTGTTACTTAGACAACATCCTTATCTTCTCTAAGCACAAAGAAGATTATAAAGGACATATTAGAAAAGTGCTAAAAGCACTAGCCAAAGTGGACTTGTGCCTTAAACTTTCAAAATGCCATTTTAGGGTTAAGGAAGTTAAATTCCTAGGATATATTATCTGACCTAGTAAAATAAGCATAGACCTAGCAAAAATCAAAGAGGTACAGAATTAGGAAACACCTAGAAATGTTAAGGACATCTAATCTATCTTGGGTTTTGCTAATTTTTGCCAACAATTTATTAAAGGATACTCTAAGATTATATTACTACTTACCAACCTTATAAAGAAAGACAGGAAATTTAAGTGGTCAGAAAAAGCCCAGGTTGCTTTTAATATAATCAAGGAAAAGTTTACTAAGGAACCAATCCTATATAGTTATAGGGAAGACAGAGAAAGTATCACTAAGACTGATATGTCTAACACTGCCCTAGGAGCTATATATTTGCAAAGAGGAGATGATAGGAAACTCTATCCTGTCGCCTACTTCTTAAAAAAGATGTCTCTAGCCAAACAAAATTATAACATCTATAAGAAGGAGCCTTTAGCCATTATAGAAACACTTAAGTATTAAAGGAATTACCTATAGGGTACTATCTATCTAGTAATAATCTATACTAATTATATAAACCTATAAGGGTTTACTATAACAAAAGATCTGACTAACCGCCATCTTATAAGATAGGCCAAAGAGTTGGCTATAATGTTACTAATCATATAGGTTACTAAACACATAACTAGTATGTGACCAGTATATGACCTACTTGTTTGTTAGATAGGAAACGGAGTAGTTTCGGACCAGGGCCTATATAGTAAGGTTATAAGTGCTTGGGGACTCTCTCCTCTTCTCTTCTCTCTTTTGGCATATTCTTTTTATCCTTTGATATAGCCTATTAGTCTTAGCACAATCAGACTCATATTTGCTCCTATACATCTCAGAGCAGTACTAAGGCTAGTGCTATAACATTATAAAAAGAATATCATGCCAGCCGGGGACGGCATATATAATATCCCACCCAGTTATCGATTTGGATCAGACCCAGAGTCAATTTTAACAGAGCTATGATTCCAGAGATCTTATAGACAGCTAGCAATTCTAGGGGATTTAAATCAGCTTAGAAGCAGCTAGTAGAAGACACTTAAGGTAGTATAGAGGTAGAACAACTACTAATAATCTTATAGAAGCAATCCTGGTTCCCCAAAGACATAGAGCAGTAATGGTATCTTCTGTATAATACAACCCCCTAAAAACAGAACCTTGGATCTGCTATAATGGTTGACCAAGCTTTAAGATTAGAACCTCCTACAGGCAGTGCTAGAGAAGAGTCAAGTCACTCTCAAGCCAATAATTCCCAAGACAATACTCTATCAGAAAATATTCTAACAACTTGAGGTAATAATGCTTATTAGGGCAGAAACAGACAGTACTCTACCCCTAGGCGACAAAACAATTATTATAACTTTACCAACCCAAGCAAGTTATAAGGAATTATCTAGTCGATAGAAGAACAATTTGATAACTTAAGAAGAGAACATCAACAAGAGCAGGAAGAGCTTTAGACTTGCTTCCTCCGCTTATAAGATACTATTATATATATGCTTAGTGACATATATAGGGACAATGCCGGCTTAGGTCCAGGACAGCACCAAAACAAGCCCGCCCCTACAGACACTATAGACAGAGCAGATTTGTAAGATAAGCTGCAACTATTAATTAAACATACTGCAAAAACAGAGTTTAAAACAAATAGTAGTTATACTACTAGACCTACTAGGTCACAGACAAGAAATCAAAACAGACCTGAGACAGGCATATAGTATGACTATAGTGTTATATAGCAAGAATAAGAGCCACCTGGCCTACTCAGAAACATGTCTGTTCTGGTATCAAACATAACATTTAGAGGAACTCCTAGGCTAAGAAAGAATGTTCTAGAAGCCAACCCTCTTAATAATAGGTCTGATCTAACATTCTGATAATAGAAAGCCTCTATATATAACAAGCTATAAGAGAACACTAATCACTTTACTTTAGAGCAGTCTTGGTATATATATATATGGCTAAAAACAACAGGCCTAGCAAGGACATATCTTACCCCTTGCTATATGTCTACTAATAAGAAGTTTGTATTAGTAGAAGAAATGTTAACCTGTCTCAAGACATACTTTATAACCAGAACTAAAACAAAGGAGGCCCAGAACTGCTTTAATAATATAAAGATATAGGATAAAGGCCACCCCTACAAAAACTTTCCTAAATTTAAAGCTAGGTTCTTAGCTAAGGCTATTAAAGGAAATGTTGCTAAATCGGAATGGTTCTAGGCGATATAGAACAAGATCCTCCCTTGTATTTAACTATAAAACATAACAATAAAAGGCCTCTAGAACAAGAACTTCTTAGCTATAGTTTAGCATCTAGTCTAAGTCAAAATGAAAAGGGCTAGACTATACAACCAATTAGTTCCTTGTCCTAGCCCAAAGGCATCCCCTATAACAAACAGGAAGAGCACCTACCAAGCCAATACTAGGACCAATTCTTCTAAACCCTCTATATATCCGCAAGCAACCTATACCGGACTACCACACCATCTATACAACCAAACATCCTCTATAGATTATAGAATGTCAAGACAACCTGCCCCAGACCCAAACCAGAGTACCTACAGACATATAATAGCGACGCCTAGAGCGACAGGTTCTAAGTGCTACCATTATAATAAGTACAGACACTTTAAGAGTGACTGCCCAAACCCACCAACTATTAATAAGGTGGATGGAGAAGCTAAGGATAACATAGACGCTAAAGACAACATTAAAGAAATTATTAAGGACAAGTTAGAGGAGTTCCTAGAGGGAAACAAAGAGGCCTAGGCAAAGACTCCTTCCTAGGTCTCTAAAAGTATGATCTATCCAAACTAAACTTGTCATGCCTATTAGGCGGAACATACTTCTTAGTTTCCTATACTCTTACTAAGAATAGAACTGGCATTTTATTACAATCACTTGTAGACACTAAAGCATATAGTTACCTGTTTCTAAGCCAAAACCTGGCCGGCCAACTAGTAAAAGCCCTTGACATTTCCTACTAGACGCTTCTATACCCCCTTAAAGTGACTGGTTATAATGGCAAACGCACTACTTGCATTATATAGTACTTGTGTCTACATCTAACTATAGACGGACGTTATGTATACAACGCGCCCTTTATAGTTTTGGACCTTGGAAAACATGACTGTATTATTAGAGTTAATTGATTGATTGATTGATTGATTTATCCTTTTAACGTCCTGTATAAGTCAGAGACTATCGTAGGACGGCTAGGGCTAAGCCCTAGCAGTTCAAGTATAATTACAAAAGGGGGTCTTCTATGTATTCCAGGTGACATTGAGGGTCAGGCCCTAGTAGTACTAATAGTAATACTAAAAACAAAGGAAAAATGAGCAAATGTAATTCTCAACCTAACTCTCCCCGCTTCTTCTCTCCTCTTCTATTCTCTCTTCTTCTTCTTCTTCTTCTTCTTCTTCACCTCTACTAGGCCTCTCTAAGTGCCACTTCCTAGTGGCTATCCCTGTAGTTTTAATATAATCAAGTGATTTCTCAATTCCAAGCTTTGTATGTAAAAGGAGCTTTAGTGAGAGTGGGGCATTCTCCAGGTCACGTTTTAGCTTCTGTCTTAGGGTAGAGCCTTCAGGACAGGCAAGGAGTAGGTGCTCTGCTGTTTCTCTTCTTCCACATCGACAGGAGTCAGTATCCGCTCGCTTAATCCGATGTAAATAGGACTTTATATATCCATGGCCAATTTTGAGTTGGTAGAAAGCACTTGCTTGTTCTTGCTTAGTATTAGGGGGAATACTAAGCTTTGAAGCTAGGTGCCAGGGAAAGTGATTTGTGTATGAGTTCGGGTTCCTAATCGAGTCTAGCCTCTTTTGTTTATACTGCGCTAGTGTTCTTTTCCATTCGTTTGTGCCTAGCTGTCATATTTGTTGTCCAAGTAGAGCAAAGCTTGATTTTTGTGATTGTGGCTGTATTTTTGTTCCTTCTTTTGCTAGTGTGTCTGCTTCTTCGTTGCCTTTGACGCTAGTATGGCCTGGTACCCACTGAAGTGTGACAGTGGCTCCCTTGTTGACTATGCTCTGGGCTGCTTGAATAGCCCTAATCTGGCATTCTTGCCCTGGATTATCTGAAGGTGTTTTGAGCCTCCATATGCCAGCCTGGTTATCTGAGTATATAATAAAGGACTCACCCTCCTTAGCGACTGAGTTTGCGTATTCGATTGCTTGAGTGACTCCTTCAAGCTCCCCATTATAGACTAGTTGGCTAGTTCCTATATTATAGCTTTTTTGGAAAGTAGCTTGCTTATTCCAGTCGGAATGGTTGTATACTACTATACCTACGCCTATCCCCTTTCCTTTTTCAGTAGATGAGGCGTCGGTATATATAGTAGTTGTGTCCGAAAGTAGTAGTGATTCTAGGAAGGTATTGTGTGCCTTTGCTTCGTCTTCTTTTGTTGACTTTGATATAACTACCTGGTAGGGTGTAGTACGGTTCCAAGGTGCAAAGTAGTGATGCTTGATTACTTCTAAACTTGAAGTCAAATATAAGCCATAAATAGACTTATAGATCCTCTCTAATTGAGTGAGTTTTGGCTCCTTCCTAGGTCGGTTACCTGGCCTAACTCTGATTGGTCGAAGTAATTTAGCCGTTCTAGCTAAGTTGTGCTCAATTCTTGGGTTTGGGTCGTTTTGGTAGTATTTAAGCTTTTTATTAGAAGCTAGGCTGTTTTCCTGGTTCTCTAGTGAATCTGGTACGGTGGCCAAAATAGATAATTGTGCAATTTGCGCAATTGAGCTATTTGGAGCACTATTATTAAGTTCCGCATTTTGGCTCTGAGGAATCTGATTTGCCGGATCTGGACTACTAGTAACTAATGGAGCTAAACTAGCCCAAAAAGAACTTTCTCCGATGTTTTCCTGTAAAGATATCGAATTGTTTTGACTCGCTAGAGGTGGCACGTAAGTGACGTCTGTCGAAATCCGAAAAGTAGGAATATCTTCGGCTATTAAAACCCTAGCCCTATCTCTTGTTGGATCCTTGTAGAGATAGTGGAATGGCACTATACTAGCGTCGGGAGAAGTTGCTATGCTAACTGTAGCGGGAGAAATATGTTCTTTTTGATTGG
Source organism: Halenospora varia (assembly GCA_020726485.1). NCBI lineage: Eukaryota > Fungi > Ascomycota > Leotiomycetes > Helotiales > Solenopeziaceae > Halenospora > Halenospora varia. Next base: position 8,359 of record JAHEWH010000082.1, read on the forward strand.
TTCGATTTTCTTGTACGGTGGCCGAAATAGATAATTGCGCAATTTGTGCAATTAAGCTATTTGGAGCACTATTATTGACTTCTGCACCTTGGCTCCTAAAAACCTGGTTTATTGGGTTTGTAGTAGTAGTAACTAATGGGGTTATACTAGCGTCTAAAGAAGTTGTCTGGTGGTAGTTAGCTATTGCTAGCTCGTCTTCCTCGTTTTGGTCGTATATATCGTCTATTATATCAAAGCTTGGCGTAGTGGTTATCGACTTCTCTATTTTGGCTGGGATTGGGTGGTTTGGGGCTAGCTTTAGTGCTCTAAAGGCATATCGTCGGAGTGAGTTGTTAAGTCGTATATATGGTGGCGGTAGTGCTGCTTCAACCTCCATTGGTATAATAGGGGCTGTTTTAAAGACTCCTAGTATTTTTCGAAGTGCTAGGTTCTGAAGGAGCTGTAGTGGCTTCTTAAACTGGTTCTGGCCCCTCCACCATATAATAGAGCCGTAGTCCGCTATACTAGTAACACAGGCCATATATAACTGTCGGATCGCTAAGGGAGAAAGGCCCCTATTACAGTTGGCTAAGCGAGCCATCCGATTAAAGGCCGACCTCGCCTGTGATACCCGTATTGCTATGTGTTCTTTAAACATAAGGTTCTGGTCGAAGTAAATACCAAGCCACTTAACTAGCTTCTTTGGTTCTATTATAGTATTGTCGGGTAGCATAAGGGTTCTCTCTTGTGCTTCTCTCCCTGTAGTGAAGTGTATGAGCTCCGTCTTTGCTAAGTCAAATTGTATAGCACTCTCAGCCGCTAGTCTATATAAGACACTAACCTCTCTTTCGAGTAATTTTGTGTTCTTTTTTAGACTAGTTGATGTAGTTGAAATAGAGATATCGTCTATATAAGAGATATATTTTACCTCTCCTTTTATTGCTAGCTCTGTGTCGAATAGGTTTCGTATATATATAAGGAAGAGTATAGGCGATATAGGGCTTCCCTGAGGAATGCCTGTATCGATTGGTTTAAACCCTTCGATATGGCCGTCAAATAGGAGTCTTAGGATTCTCTTACTTAGGAAGGAAGAGACCCATGTAATAAGTGAGGCAGGGAGCTTGAGTTCTTGTAGGACAGAGAGTAGTTGGTTTTTAGCCACGTGATCAAATGCCCCTTTTATATCGAGTAGTAGAGTGCTTGTTTTCCATTTTGCTCGCTTATTAAGCTCTACTTCGTTGATTGATTGATTGATTTATCCTTTTAACGTCCTGTATAAGTCAGAGACTATCGTAGGACGGCCAGGGGATAAACCCTTAGCAGGTCAATGTAGTTACAAAAGGGGGTCTTCGAATATATTCCAGGTGACAGTGAGGGTCTGGCCCTAGTAGTGCTGATAACAGTACTTAAACAAAGGAAAACAAGCTATATAGTACCCAGGAAAGTGCTTACTCTTCCCTAAGACACATATATAAACCAAAGCATAACAGCCGTTGTCTTCCTAACCTTTCCACCTTTCCCAGGGCCCTAAAGCCGTCCCAAAACACCTAAAAACGCCCTCCTACTCCTCTTCTATTATCCCTAGATCCTAATCTCAGCCCTGCTATTCCCTCTCCCTCTTTCGCCGTTATAGTCTCTGCCGGTCGAGGCTCGTATACTGGTTATAGAAGGCAGAAGGGCATGGAAACTCGCGTCGGTAGGCATGAAAGTCGTAGTAAGGAGGAAGTGAAGTGTGGTTCGGTCGTGATTTTGAGGCTCTGCCAAAAAGTGGGGCGAGTGAAAACTCTGTTTCGAATGCCCAGAGGGTGCTTCTGGCAGCCACGACGCCTGCACGTAGTGAAGCCAGAAGTTGGTGTTCTCTATATGCGAGAGACAGTCTTTGATTCAAGGTAGAAGGGCCTCTGTTCTGTGTGTTTTATCGTCGTCGTCGATTTGCCTGTACTGGCCGCTGTCTTGCGACAGTAGCACAAAACCTAGATCGCACCCCACGCCACAGCTCTATCTTGAATTTGATCCAAACTTCTCTATAGTACTCAGGAGAGCCCTATAAAGGACATACAAGGCCTCTGCAAGCATGCGCGAGCAGAAGTTGAATCTGGCCTTTTTGTTGTATGTGCTCTACTTCGTTTGTAAGAAGTAATGCTGCGTCGACTGCCGACTTTTTTAGCCTCCCCCCTATTTGTGAGGGGTGTAGTAGTCCAGTCGTTTCGGCTAAGTAAGCGAGCCTCTGTGCAAGTACTCGTTCGCTTATTTTACCTAAGCAATTAAGTAGTGAAATTACTCTATATGCTTTTGGTACCAAATAGTCTGGTTTGCCTGGTTTCTTGAGTATAGCGCCAGTAGCTTGTTTCCAGCAAGTAGGGTGGTGCCCTATATCAATAAGGGCACTATATAGTCGAAAGAAGGTATCTGGTATTGCTGTATATGCTCTAGTAATAATAACTTGAGTAATAGCGTCGGGTCCAGGGGTTTTGCCCTTGATTTTCATAGAGCAGGCCTTACTGAGCTCTGAAGTAGTGAGGTCTGGCCAGTCCCATTCGTCTTGTTGATATTCGCTCCAGGAAGGAGGGGCTGTAATTGGTGGAGGGGGAAATAGTGTATTTCGAAGAGTATTCGCCTTTGCTTCGAAGGTATTGTGGATATCCCTGTTACTTGACTTAATAGGCGGAATAGGCGCTATTATAGTGCTCTTAGTGTATTTCATAGCCTTGAAAATAGACTTCGGATCTTCCTTCTCTAAGAACGAGTTCCAGTGTTCTCTTTTAGCCTGTTTAATAGCTTGGAAGTAAGTATTCTTAGCGCTAAGGTATTGTCAAATAGAGTCTGCGTCGCTATATATAATAAGTCGTTGCGCCCTTATCATATTTTGTCAAAGGTTGAGTAGGTCATGTGACCACCAAGGTTTAGCCCTTGCACCAGGCTTACTAATCGGAATAGCAGCTTTCGCAGACTCAGTAATGGCGTCTGTAAGCTCCTGTGCAGCCAAGTCAAGGAAGTCGGTTATTACGGTAGCCGAAATAGGTAATTGTGCAATTCGCGCAATTAAGCTGTTTGGGGCGCTATTATTAAGTTCCGCATTTTGGCTCTGGGAATCTGATTCGCCGGATCTGGACTACTAGTAACTAATGGAGCTAAACTAGCCCGAAAAGAACCTTCTCCGATATTTTCTGGTAGAGATATCAAATTGTTTTGACTCGCTAGAGGTGGCACGCAAGTGACGTCTGTCGATTTCTGGAAAAGCGATATATTTTCGGCTATTAAAGCCCTAGCCCTATCTCCTGTTGGATCCTGGTAGAGATAGTGAAATGGCACTATACTAGCGTCGGGAGAAGTTGCTACGCTAACTGTAGCGGGAGAAATACGTTCTTTTTGATTGGTTCGATTTTCTTGTACGGTGGCCGAAATAGATAATTGCGCAATTTGTGTAATTGAGCTATTTGGAGCTTTATTACTATTTCTCCGGTTCTGGCCGTAAAAGTCAGAGGCTGGAGTATTTCGACTACTAGTAGTACTAATAGTACTATTTAGTGTTTTTAGTGTATCTGATTGGCTCTTAAGTATATCAATTGGCTTTATTAACTTTTTGATATTTTGGAGGGTATCGGAGCATAATATAGCTGATTTAGCTATATTTGCTTTTAGTGACGTAGTAAATAAGTCCCAATTAGCTAATTCGGTACGAAAGTGGGTTTTTGCGCTAGCGTCCTCTATATATAGCGTATTTTCGCCCTGTATATTGAACATAATCCCAAAATGGTCGGAACCGACTGAATCGAGTATTTGCCAGTCTGTAACCTGATTGGCTATGTTTTTCGACGTAATAGTAAGGTCTATAACACTTGGCCGTGTCATATGTGGTCGGTAGAAGGTACCTTTGCCTGGTTTATTATGTAATTCCAGGTCTTTATTCTCGATCCACTTAGCTAGCTCCTTTGCTATTATTGAGGGGTTCCAGCTAGGGGGTCCCACCAGGGGTGGTGGATGTTGAAGTCCCCTAATATAATCAAGTTTGGTTCGAGTATTTGGTTATATAGTAGCTGCTGGAAGGGGTAGTTGTGGTTCAAGTTGTCGTTTTGTCGATTTTGGTTATATATGTTATATAACCTTATTTTGTGGTTATTTTGAGTAATATCGACAATAAGAAAGTCGGAGTCGACTGGGGATATTGTGGAAATACTAGTAGTGGGCTTATATGCTTTTGACACATATACTAGTGTTCTTGGCCTGTATCCACTATATATTGGGAGTATTTGGGTGAAGCTTGGGTGGGCTGTTGACCTGGCTTCTATATAGTCGGTAGTAATAGTAATAAAAGGTTCTTGTACTACTATTATATCGACTTTTAGCTCTATTGCAAGCTGAAGTGTGTTTTCGGTAGCGGCTTGACTCCTATTAAGGTTCACTTGGATAATTCGCGTATTTTCGCCAATCATAGAGTGTTTGTTGATAGGGTTGGGTTTTTAATAGCTAGTAAGGATTCGCACTCCTTACTATTAGCCGTATGGGGCCCTTTGCAGTTGACACACTTTACTTCAAGGTGGGGGCACGGGCCACCCTTCTTTTTGCAAGTATTGCAGTAGTGGGCGCTAGTTAAATGGTATTCAGAGCATAGCCTACATCTTGAGTGTCGCTTGCAGTAAGTGTCTAGGTGGCCAAAACCTTGGCAGTTAGTGCATTGGGTAGTAGGAGCTGTCGAATGTAGCCTCTCTACTCTTACACTAATACCTGCAATATAGAGCCTTTGTCGTATTGCTCGTATTGCTTCTTTCTCTGTAGTGAAGGCAACTACTACTGATCCAGCTAGCTTTGTTCTTCTGTTTGCTTCGCTTGAGAGCCAGTAAGGCGTTCCGATTGGTTGATACCCTTTATTAAAGGTACATATTTCATCAAGGACTAGTTGCATGCCTTCTGGAGTGTTAAAGTCGGCTGTTGGTATTCCGTGTAGTATAACCTTATACCAGGACTCGTCTTTTTGAATACTAGCGTATGGTATAATACCGCTCCATATATCCTTCTTCTCAATTAAGAAACTAGAAGTAAATGTAGGTGTAGTTGTAATAACTATATTCTGAGTCATAGTTCTTGAAACCGTAGCTATAACTGGTTGTTGATACCCCTTTAAGGTAAAGGCTCGGTTAAGTTTATTTCGGAGAGAGAGTGGGCTGAAAGTAGGATCCTGGCTTCCTGATTGGATGAGAATAAGTCTTCGTGAAGTGTCCTTCCTGATTAGGCCAGTCTGGGTTTTCTTTTTTGGTTCTACTAGTTGCCATTCCTGGGGCTTATAACTAGTAGTATTCGTTGATTGGTTGGCTCCTGTTAGGGCTACTTGGGCTATAGTAGGCTTTGCCTTACTAAGCTCCTTCGCTTTAAGGTCGATTTTCCTAGTAGTCAACTCTAGGTTGGCTACCTGGGAGGCTATAATACGTGATGACGTAGTAACCTTGCCTTTTTCGGTATATTCTCGGAAAACCTCGATTAGGTCGAGTAGTCTGGTTTGTTCTTCGTGTGCCTTAGTAAGGCCTGCCGCCTTCACAATTAGGCTTCGGGCCTGGAGAATAAGATCGTTTATAGAAGGGTTAAGTGAGGGGTGGGTTCGCTTAGTCGTATGCTGCTCCGTGCTATCGATAAGGGGTCGTTTCCCGTTTAGGTTAGCCCGGAAAATCTGGACAGATGGCTGCTGGAGAGGGTCGCTGGTAGTGATGCTGTTGAAGTCCATTCGTAGAGGTCCTGGAGTGAAGCCTGTGCGAAGTGAAGGAAGCTGCTGTACTTCTCCTTCGTCGACCTCCATAGCCTGCTCTGATTGGTTGGTTCCTTGTGGTGGTGGGCTTGAAGGGAGCAAAATAGCCCCTGAATCCGACATTTTTGGGTGCAGCGCGCTAACGAATGACGCTAGCTTAGTGCACTCAATTGCAGTCGAAAGAGGGGGTCCTAATTGGCCTATAACCTGAAGGAATAAGGTTTTTCTGGTCTGATGCGTGTGGAATTCCGAAAAAATCGCAAAATCCAAAAAAGGTGCTTCGTGTGATTATTAGAGTTAAGTTTATAAGACAATTCAAGTTACTCCTAGATCTGTCTTGGAACCGACTTAGATAGCCTTTAGAGTACCCTTACACACTACTATAGTCAAAGGATATTCTGATTTAGTATAGACATGGCTTTAACAACACTTCTAAGCCTTATATCTAAGTAGATACTGACCAAAGAGACAATGCTATCAAACAAGATAAACAATAGAGGCAAGCTGGTATTATATCTATTAGGCATATCAAAGCGCCCAGCCTGCCTTATTACTAGAAGAGGTCCGGTTGGCTTCCGATATAGCTACTAACCACCACTAATTGTTTCTAACAACCAAAGACACCACTATCCTGTTCTCCACCGATACATTATAGAGTCGGATAGGAAAAGGAAACAAAGCAAAGTATCGCCAGGATAAACAAAGAATTGTCTTTAGTAGAGAATCCTAGGACCAAACCTACTAGACAAACAAAAAGGGAGCAATCCCAGAATACCTCCAAATCCACCTTGATGCTATATATTAACATTTGTAAGATCAGCACAAATGCCCTACACTATAATATAAAGCGTCTAAATATGGAGTTCTTCCAGACAAGCTTATATAAGATCGATCGCCTCCTAGACAAATATAAAGACAAAGAGACGTCGCTACTCCTATACTAGAAATTACCTAAGTGTCATATGGCCTACTAGGACGTCTTCTCCAAGACAGAGTCAAATTGGCTCCCACCCTACAGGTTATATAACTACAAGATCTAACTTAAACAGGAACTGACCTATAGCTACACACCACTATACTAACAGTTAACTAAGGAGTTATAGGCAACCAAGCAATACTTATTAGATAACCTGAACCGCGGGTTTATCACAACAAGTAATTATCCTTTTACTTTACCTGTACTCTTTGTCAAGAAGCTAGATAGTGGACTTCATTTCTGTGTTGACTACTATAAGCTTAATGCTATACCCAGGAAGGATACATATCTGTTACCACATATTAACAAGCTCCTGGCTAGAGTATCTAAGGCCAAAGTGTTTACTAAACTTGATATCTGACAAGCCTTTTATTGGATCCAAATAGACCCCAAGTCAGAAGACTATATATTGTTCAGAACTTGATATAGGACATACAAATGCAAGGTGCTTCCGTTTGGGCTTTATAATGGCCCTGCCACATATCAGCAATATATAAACAATGTCCTAATAGACTATTTGGACGATTTTTGTATAGCATACCTGGACGACATTCTGATATACTTAGAAGACCCCCAGGAACACAAAGAGCATGTTCAAAAAGTGCTCTAACGCCTATACAAAGCCAGACTCTAGGTGGATATCAAGAAAAGCAAGTTTAGTATAGAACAGACAAAATACCTGGGTTATATTATAACTACTAGCAGAATCAAGGTAGACCTGGATAAGGTTAAATGCCTTTGTAATTAGGTTCCGCCTACCACTATTATAGGAGTCAAGTCCTACCTTAGGTTTTGTGGGTTCTACCGACAGTTTATACGGAACTTTAGAGCAATAGCCAAGCCCCTAAGCATACTCAGACGTCCTTTAGAACCATTTAATTAGACCCCTAAATATCAAGACATGTTTGACAAACTCAAACACCAACTCTTAACAATCTAGTATATCTACCACTTTAA
>JAHEWH010000083.1:0-15472 GCA_020726485.1 Halenospora varia
TCGAACAACGAAACCCAGAGAGAACCAGCAGAGGCCGAACCTGCTGTTAAAAATTGGGTTACCGCACAATCGCTTATTTTGATCCATATCATATTTCAACACCACTCCATGATAGGGAGACAAATAAGAAGTGTTTTTATTAATGGTTTCAAATATAGATTTTTTGATTGTGCAATTTTTTCCAGCAGGCATGCGAACTTTTACGCGTTGGTTTCGTCAGATGCGTTAGAATTTTTGCGATAATTTTTTTCGCTTATTTCATGGCACGCTCTGATCGCTTAACCACTACGCCATCCGGGCTCATGACCTGTTAAAAATTGGGTTACCGCACAATCGCTTATTTTGATCCATATCATATTTCAACACGAGTTAGGGTGGAGTCTAGAAGCGCGTCCGGAACGCGTCTCTACGGAGCCCAACACGTGACATCGAGTGAGATCACACACGTGACTCTTTTTGGACACATGGTATCTCGCGTAGGGAGGTTGGGATTTAAAAGAAAGCTACGCTTTCAATAAGAATCGGAGCAGTGCGCCTGCAGCAGATTAGGGGGGATACCACCTATTTTGCCATAGGCGCGCTGCCCTGATTCACTGTAAATATAAAAAAGAATGAAGATATATTATTCTACTTAAAAAATAACAAAAGAAACAACTAAAATTACATGTTCTCGTCCCCTATATCCTCATCCTCGTCAAGAAGAATATAAAAAAAATGAGGGTGCAGGATAGAAGTTGGTGAAAAAAGGGGGGATTAGGTGCCTCACACCCTATATTAGACCCCCTTGAGTATAAGAACAGGTCTATTGATATCCTCAGGACGTGTAACGGGCTACAAGACCATGGTCTAGTACGACAGATAATACGGTATATAAGCTCGAACTCTTCCTAGAGTTCTCCTTCTTCTCTTCTTTTCTCCTTAGCTTAGTTTTCTACCGTCGTAGTGCGAATACCATCATGCTCTTCTTGAGGCCTCTGTGTGGTGCCGTGACATTATAGAAGCAGCGGTCAATTTCAAAGTTCTGCACTTGCGGATATTATGTGACGGGCTACTTCCGAATAACTCAGGAAAAAGGTAGGTCGTGTTTTGAACAGTTAAGAACTACGTGAAGAGCTAATAATACAGCAGACTCTCTCCTTATATGTTACAGGTCGCAACACCTTCCGTCGTCTAAGTAACAGGTCTGTAAACAACGTAAGTAAACAAACCGTGTCATGTGACGACTCTCGGACTCGTTCCGAGAACCCATCAAGGGTCAACCCTTCACATATTACGATTACTGTACCATATAAAAAAACCGGAATTGAACGTCAGTTCTACGTTTTTTACCCCTTTCTCTTTATTATAATGCTTTCCTTTCCCTTTTCATTTCACTCCCTTTTTAATTGTTCTTTCACTCCCCTGTCATCACTTTTCTCTTCTTTACTTTCTCCCCATTTTTTACTTCCCTCTTTCCTAAGTAGCGTCTCGCGCACCCATTCTTTGGCCCTTTGCACTGCAGTCATAGGACGATCTTTGTATTGAAGGAGATATCTGCCGCATTCTTAGTATATGTTTTCACACCTAGAACTAATAATAAATTCCATAACAAAAATAAGACATACCCTTGTACTTCAGCAGGAGTGAACTTGTATTCTGGAATTCCTCTGCAAATTGGTCTGCCAAGAGATGTTTTTCAATAGAGTTGTCGTCTTTTCGAGAGGTGAATATCGAACTGAAAACCCCCACTACCACATCGCGATTTGCGTTTGTGAATGTCACCGTCTCGTCGATTCTGCCGGGACAGACCAGCGCCGCGTCTAGCCTCTCCGGATAATTTGTAGCCGCGCATATTATACCTCCCTCTTTTGCGAAAGGGTCATCAAGGATATTCAAAAGTGTCGAAGGCGGAAGCGAAATCGGTCTAGGCTGGGTTTATCTGATGTTGGCTTTGCGTTAGAGATCAAGATATCCCAACGGCATCGATATCCTCTAAAGAATTAAACATCAACGGGGCAATAATCGAAAAAGGTAGATTATTGTGTTTTCGGTCAGAGTAGTGTTGCTTAGTGAGAGTACATACACATCCAGCTCCGCTTCGCTGGCAATTGCATAGCTAAGAGAGGTCTTTCCGGCTCCAGGGGGGGCCTTGGAGAAGGTAGCCTCGTCAGTAAGGAATACTATGGTAGGAATACCAATCTTCCATGCGTGAAGGAAAATTTCTTAACATCTTCTCTAAGCTCCTCCTTCTTAACCTTATCAAAATGACGGTCGACATGGGTCACCAAGGCCTCAAGGAGGTTGATTTCCAGCAGAGATTTCCATTCTCAACTGTCGGGCAGTACGTGCGTGTTCGATTTGCGTGGCGTCGCCGATAATCGTCCCGCGTGTAGTGTAGAAACTGTCGGATGATCGATGACTATCAGCCGAAGCATTTGATCGAAATGAGTCCAAAGCCGGCCGCCTCCTTGGTCCGAGAAAATAACAACGGCCTCCCTTCGTACCAAAAGAGCCGCGTACCATAGGAAGGAATGAATTGCAGGTGGCTGGGGGTTTCCTTCCCGTTGTCATCACTGTTGTCGGGACTATAAACATTGGTGATGGCATGAATTAGTTCAGTTATTCCAATATTTCAGTGACTCCTGCAACTTCTAATTGCGTCAATTGCAACAATATCCCCCGATCAGACATATGCAGAATCGACTTTCTCTAGCCATATTCAATCTACGATGGCGTCAAAACGGAATTGAACAATTGGTTAATCTGTCAAAATTGAACATCTCTGTTGCATATAGGAGCTTGAAGGCCTATAGTTGCAGGCAATTATAGGGCACTTAGCGCTGAAAGCCTGGGAATACACGACGAAGTAAAGCAATGCTACAACTATAGCAGACAGAGCTTTCGTAGCTCCTCAGACACTGTACCCTTCTCATCAGCAATTACCGAATCCTTCCGTACCCTTACTGACTGAATCTCCAGAGATTCGAATGATGCACTCTTTAAAGTATCAGCAGGAGATTCTCTGAGAGCCTGGCTAGGTTTAATGTGGAGGACTAATCCTACTGTACTCGGATTTCGGATTCGTGCCATCTCTTCAACCGTAAGTAGAGCATTCGGAGTTCTGATCACTGGTCTAGGAGCTAATTGGCGGCCTCCTGTATTTGCAGGAGATGGAACGCCCCACGGTATTCCCCCACCAAACCCACCTTGGACTAGTAACGCAGCCACGTATTCTCGCATGTCCGACCAGAGGCCGCCCTCATGATGGCGCCTCTCCACGCCCTCGCAATTCATTAGCATACACATTGTAATGTAACACACATACAAGCCCGAATCCTGGCGCACAGGGGTCTGCCAGCAATCGGTGGCGAAGAAGGTATATTTCGGGACAAATCCGAGACCGAAAAAATGGGCCATGAGGTTAAAGGCAGGAAGAAAGAATTGATCCATATATCGGGCGGCTCGGCGACCCTCGAGCGAAAACTTCGGCATGGCTGGGTCGCAGACGAAGACCCTCCGTTGTGTCGGTTGAATAACTCCCAAGATCCAGTGCTGATCTTCATAGAGAACCGGAATCAGTATAGTATATATGCCTGCAACGTCGCCCAAAGAGAACCCCAGATTCTGCATATTACGCTGGAGCTGGGTACCTCGTTCACGTCGTTCATCCTCCTCAGAAGTGGAGTGCGGTCCGTAGAGATCACATACCAAGCGCCACATCTTCGTGCTCATGAGCCAATAATGCGCGGTTCTCCTAGGGTTGATTGTGTCGACGGAAATCTGGAGCATTTGCCAGATGGCTGCCATAATGTCATCATCGAAATGGCCACCATCGAAGGCAGAGGAGCCATTCGCTGGTACCAGGCGCCGAAACGTCTCAACCGTGACAGCTCTCTTATCAAGAGCAGAACAGAGGGCGACACTAGACGAATCTGCTCGGTCCACCACTTCACGTATCTGGTCCTTGTAGTATGACTGAAGTGGCAACATGTTGATGACTGGGGTCCAGTAAACTGATTGTGGCACACCTCCTGGTCTCGTGTTAGTAAGACATTTTAGTGTGCAGACGTCGACTTACGGATTAATTCTGCAACGCGGCCTATCCTTGGGTCAGCGCTTTTAGGAACAAATGGCGCCTTGACGGCCATGAAAATTGAGTATTTGTTGACAGAGGAGATGATTTGAATGTCACTGTCTGGAGTGCCTGCCAACGGAGCGTCGCGAGCGCATGTGCTAGTGTTGGATTTCTCGACCCGTTGTTTCTGGCCCGTCGTCGCGTTTAACGGGAGCTTCACCTTCTTTTGTGGGCTAGAGGCTGCAATATCATCGTCTTCGTCGCTGGAGATCTGTACTAGGTCCGCTGGCGGCCGAGACCCCACAGGTTGCTTATTTCGTTTCGTGGGAGGCACCATTTTGCGTGTGGAGGGTCTTTAACAAGAGGATAGATGGTGGTCCGGATCCGTATGTTCGCGTTTGTTATGTGCGCGCGACGTCTGAGGCCGAAGTGCGGGGTTGATGTTATATTATTTGCTTTTTCGTGTTACAGGACACCCATACAAAGTAACCGATATCCCTGCCCAAATCCACTTCGCCTCAAATCCGACTTTGGCGAGCATCAAATTTTTCCAACACCACGAATTAGAAATGGCTAGAGCCGACAAATCAGCTCGGATTGAGGCCGCGATTGAAGCTATTCGATCAGGAGAGATCAAAGATTATGCCACAGCAGCGAAAAGTATGACGTCGACCGTACGACCATTTCTAAGCGCATTCGTGGCCTGACCAAGTCCAAACGCGATGCCAGTAAGCTTTTATCGACAATACCTCACCAACGATCAAGAAGAGGTTTTAATCTCATATATAAACAAGCTGACGGATCGGAAGATGCCTCCGACAAGTTCTATTGTGTGAAATTTAGCGGAGGAGCTTCGTGGAGGACCTGTGGGGAAAAACTGGACCTCGCGATTTGTCAAGCGCCATAAGCATAGGCTAAAGAGCCTGTATTTACGGAATATTAATAACCTTCGTGTCGCCGCTGAATATGCCCCACTCTTTACACCCCTTTTTACGCTCGTAAGTAGTCTTGTGATTTTATTCGTGGTATCTTAAGTTCTAAGGCTGATAATATGATAATTTACCACAGTTGGCCCAAGTCATCGAAAAATACATGGTTCGACACTTTTATTCTACGGCAAATACCTCAAATAGCCTTTGCGCTTTTAAGGGCTATTTGAGGTCGACTTTCGTAGACTAAAGACTATTCCAAGAAATGACATTAATTTGATAAAGACTGCCTTTATAGTTAATATACCCGATAAAAAAAAATATCGATTTAACTGTCAGGGCACCTCCTTTGTTGATGGGCCAACCAATCATGGCCCAAGCTCCTCCTGTATCTAGCCTCACGAGCTCTCCAGCTCTTCTTCCTTCTTCGTGATCAATCTAATTCATGAGTCTTAGACCTTGCTCGAGCTCTCCCTTGACAATATGTTACTGTATTTCGTACAAGTGACGCTGTTTCGTCCAATGTTGATTTGAGTTCAAGAACAAGGAATCGATGTGAAGCTACGAGGCAAGCCCGAGCCTTTATATCTTTATTCCTTTCCGTTAAACTACGAAAAAGATTAGATTGACAAAGAGGATGCGTCTGAAGGCTTTATAGCCATTCAAGATATTTCTGCACGTGAACAAAACCCGAAAGAAATACATGGACGGAAACCCGGTTGATGTTTGAAATTTGTCAGGATAAGGACCACTCTTAGTTGGCTAGATACCACCAGGACCCCAATGCCACGAGAGGAATATATTTCAAAATCGTGGTCTTCCAAGAATCCCAGTCTTTGGTTGGCTTATTCATCTTCATATATAAATTCCAATCATCCGGCACAAGTTCCAGCTCCTCATCTGTAAGCCCCCACTGCACGAGGAACTCTCTCCATTTTCTAAATTCAGTCTCAACCGCCAAAAGATTCGCTTGGCGCAAATGTTCCTGTAAACGAAAGGCCTTAGCCTGGGCATCAGATGGTAGTCCAGAGGCTACCACAATAAGTATTTGCATGACTAGTGGAGGCATGTCACTTACCTTCTTCAAGAAAATGGCGGTGGAACTCAAAACTGAACTTTTCCCTTGCTGCCGCCCGCGCTTGAGTAAGCCTTGCTTCTACAGAGGACATGTTTGTGTTGTGTGGGAGGTGGTACTTTTTCAAGCAGAAGTCTGAATATATCAAAAGGAACACGGTGGATTATGAACTCTTTATAGAAAGTATCAACGCTTAGAACAAGTGAAGAGCGAAGCGGCCAGTTTTGACCACCTTATCATGCATCATGGCTTGCATAGCCCTGAACCAGAAACGGTCTGGACTTTCACAATACCTTGCACAGTCGGACTATACTAAAAGATGCAATAGCAAGAGGACTGCACGACGTGGAGGCTGCAGTCAGCACTCCAGTGTGACGCCGAAGACACGTCACTATAATGGTATTTCCGCAGATGCAGCCACGGTAATCAAGCCAGCCTCTAATCTCATAAAATCCTCTGCTTGAGAACAAGAATGTACCCAGGTTTTTCCATGTCTAATATCGTATTCTCATGGGCTACAAGCATCATTGTGGCTTACCTTCGGGCCAGTATTTCAAATATGTGTTGCAATACTTCGTATATAACATCCTGTGGCTAGGGGTGCACCTTTTCGTATAGACCCACTTTTCGGTCAACAGTCACGGACATACCAAAGTAATTATAATTGTGCTGTCTATCAGATTGGCATATATCGAGCGAAGTAGTAGAGCGTACAAATCATCCTTCACATTTCCCATGTTTAAGTTTTATTTGATAAAACTTCCCTTTTCCTCCCCTCCTCAAGGAGTTTTTGAGTCTTGCTGTACTGAACACCCAAAAACTCCGAAAGCTCGTGAAAGGCATTTGACTTAGTATCTTGCTGGGACTCTGGAATCTGCTTAAGCCAATTAAGACATTCGGCCCGTAAACACTGATCGCATTTTCCTCGCGAATTTGCACCTTCACATGAAGTACAGAAGCGGTCACTCAAAGATTCAGGTACTATAATGCTCTTCTGAACATATCCCCTAGTCTCGACTCTCTGTTGCCGTTCTAGTTTCATTTGAGCCATCAGAGACTGCATATTTAGAAGCTCGGTCTCGTCTTCGTCCGCTCCGGGCTCAATCGTATTCTCCCATCTGCCAGAATCTGTCACTCCACGCTTCCGCGATAGTGATTGCTCTCTCACTGCGTCCTTTGACCTTCGTTTGCGTAGCTGCTCGTGCGGAACCTGGAGATTCGACGGAGACTGTTGCTTGTCGTCTCTTGCCAAATATTCCTGACTCACCAACGGTAATATCGGCGGAGTTCTAGGATCTTCTCCACATGTAATTGACCCAGCACCTCGCTTTATTTGCCGTACGAGGTTGCAAAAAGGTTCATTGACAGTAGAGTACGTTTTTGCCGATGCCTCGAAGAATGTGTATCCCAATTCTCGCGCTAACAAAAGCCCTTCCTCTATCGAAACCGCCCGTCCATCGTCGATCTTGTTTCCGATAAGTATTCGTGGAATATGTCTTGTAGTCTGTGCTAATGAAGCTATTACGGCATTGTGAAGTTCTCGAATGTGTCGGAAGGAGGGTTCTGAGGAAATGCTATACACAAGAATGAATCCATCACATTTATCAAGCGAGTATTTTTGTGTACCGGTGTCGAGAATTGTCAGGAGGTACTGCAACCGTCTACTTGAAGCTGTATGCGGTATACTTCTTCGACCGTAGGATCATACTACAAGGAAAGATAAGCATAACTGAATTATCGACACGTATAACGAGAAGAGAGTAAATGCTAAGCCGGGTGATGAATTCTTACTTCCTGAGTAAACTTTCGCAAAGTAAATTGGTGTATTAGAGCTGTCTTTCCAACGCCTTGGTCTCCCAGTACCACGAGGTTCAGAACCTCACTCGTAGAACTCCGTTTCAAAGGTCCCTTGGGTCGGTTGAGGCTATTCATTGTATGTGTGAGCGAAAAGAAACGTTCTCTTTGACTGCCCTATATATTAATACCTTATACCATCGTACGAGATCTAGGAAAACTTACAGGTAATCTTGTCAAAGGACGTTCCATAAAGGAGGTTCTTGATCTCTCTAAGTTTTTAGATCCTCTGCTCTCTCTATCGTATCTGCGAAGGAAGAGAACGTACTCTTTGACTGCCCTATTTATTAATACGTTGTACCAACGTTCGAGATATAGGAAAACTTACAGGTAGCCTTGCCAAATGATGTTCAAAGAAGGGAATTCCTAATCTCTCTTGTTTTTGAAATCCTCTGCTTCCTCCTGGAGTACCGCGTGGCGTTGCTCGGCCACCAAAGCCTTCTCGTCAAGATAAAGCCGGACCGGTACAGTAAATAATCACCCCGAACCAGAAGACCATGAAAATTAAAAAGAATAAGAGCGCGGGATTAGTTTCCGAGAGCCAAGCGCGGAAGGGTAGACATGCTATAAAGGTGGCCGTCTGTTGTAAGCTGAGACGCAGTTTCCTCTTATACGTAGTGCAAGGGAATTTTTACGAGCCTTATAGCTGTCATCTGTGTGATGCCTTTCAATCCCTTCAGAGACTGTAGGTTACAATATACACTGCCGGAAGCAGAGTTTGAAGTCAACCCGCATGCATGCGCCTGGGCCCCTTCTATTTACTACTACTCATGTGATTTTCAGTCTACACAAACAAGCTATGTACATGTTTATGTCGTATCTCCCTCCTCTACCATATCGAGAAAATCACCTAGAGCTAGGCGAACATCTGAACCAAATGCCCGAGCAACTGCCGCCCTTGCAGCTGGAGTGTGGACCCCCAAGCGGGGATCTGCCACATTTTCCAGGTCCTGTTTGATCCAGTGATTGTAAAATACCACACACGTATAGTCACTGATTTCTTGATGTAGACTTTCGCGCTGCTGAGCATACTCGCTCACGAGCGTCTTGAATCTTTCACAGCGGCTAGACATCGGCGTATTCCCCTCATCCAAAATCTCGATGAAGCTAATAGTTTCTATTAGTCCGGCGCCTCAGTAATAGTAGGTAGATATGTCTGTACACTGTGGTTTCATTTGCTTCGTTATCTGTTATCATCCATACACTCTGCTCTCCAAACCAGCTGGTCTGCTTGCTGAGTAGTGGGATAATAGCTGCCGCTGGAGTGCCAATAGAAATGGATGGCAGGCCTCTAAGTGAACGCACCGAGCCTGTAGTATAAGATTGATTCAAGAGCTTTGGCTTGCGTGCCCTGAGAGACTGAAAGACGGCAAAGTGGAAGCTGAATGGCGTCTTCTCAGTTACTGGATTTAAGGAAGATGGGAGTTTCGCGTAGGTTTTACATATACCGGGCTGCGGCATGTTGATGTATGTGTGGATGAGAGTAAGGGAATTTGACGAAGACTTGGTTTGAATTAGAACAATGAATGCAAAAATTGTGTGGGAATTACAATTGCTTTATATAATCGTTTAATGCTTTGTATACTGTTGATCCTTCCTTGAGATCCAGAGCTACCCCGGCGACATCCACCTGCTCCTTAGCACATGGAGTCCTGCCTCGAGACATTAAGATGGTGAGCTGAGTCATAAATATGTGAATGACGATCAATAGCTCGGATGTGGCCAGAACAAATCTCAATAATTCTCTAATTGGGCCCTGTTCTCTGTTCTCGAGAAACTCTGATTGTGTATCCCAAAATCCTCAAAGCGAATGCGCCAAAAGACTGTCCTTGCCGCCTTCCCCAGATTAAGATACCTAGGATTGTTTTCTTGATGTCCTGCCAGAAATACTCCAACAACACGATTGTCCGATTTTTATACTCTTGAATCAGCAGTCTCCCGGACCACTTTCCTTCCAAAACTCTGTCATTCACAAGAATCTCGCTTGACCCTCCGGTAAGGACATACCCACGTCCTAAACCCAAGGGCTCCGGCCAGTCCCCTGTCAGACGGAGTGTATTGCACACGTCCCTGTTCAGACTATACTTCCACAACCAGGTCCACAGCCTTTTGTACTGGCCATCATATTCCACAAGGAGCATGGTTCCAGCCAGGGAAACCTCTAGCTTATCTAGAACGACTTCTGTCGCCAGACGATCTCCTGAAACTTTGAAAATCCTTGGTGCTGTCTCTGACAAGATCTTGAATTCGCTCTATGTAAGTCAGCAAACTACCACCGGAAATATCCCTTTCGTGGACATACAGCTGCTATCTGGAAATTACTACTTGCTGTGCTATAAGCCACAGTCGTCTCATAAGTGATCGTGGTCTCGGCCGGATTTGATCCCCCAGATGTAATTGTAGTACAGACGCAGTTAGCCATCAGCATAGAAGTTGGGATGAAACGTGGACAATTCCGGATGTTTTGCCCGGCTCACATATGAACTGAACCAGTATGATCGGTGAGAGGATAAAGTGAGGCGAACCAGTGCAGCAGCAGTGAGCAATGGGAATGAGGAGGGCGTATGCAGATTGCCTCGTTCTGCAGCTTCTTATACATATCTCTCAACCGGCCCCATATCAAGATCGCATTGCTTCTGTGGATTCAAATGAGAATATCGACACTTACTGCCTAACCAAACTCAGACATAGGGGTACTGATTTAATTGTGAAGAAACGGATCGCTTCCCGCCGCATATGAAAGGCTTCGACCCCCGCACCAAGTTCAGATTCGGGAGTGAGATGTCGATATTTTAGTCTACGCGGAGAACGAGATGCATTTAATGATACTGCTTCGATATAACAAATTTAGGACTGTATCAAGACGGGAGAGTTTGAATTAGGTTAAGTTGAATGGCTTCAAACTAATACGATCTTTGAAATTTGCGATTAGGCTTCCCGAGCTTGTGATGATGGAGTAAGGAGCGAAGAAATAAAGTGGCGGCGGGGGGATGTTGAGACAGCACTCGGGGTCGAGGCGTACCGGCCCTAATGGGGCAACCTTCAATGAAGGTTGCCCTATATGGTAAGGCCTGTGCGCTCCGTCCCCCAACATCCCGTTTCAGCTCAAAGTATTCTCTCTCCTGCCATCACCCATTTCACAATGGCCACCAAAAACGAATTGACAACTTTCAAGGCACTGATCCCGAGTATATCATATACCTAGAGACAAAAGTCAAGCAATTGACTCAAGCTTGTTCTCCTCCATCTTCTCCAACATCAGTGGTGGGCGATGAGCCAATCTATAATCCGCCGGAGTGCGCTCCCGTTCCAGGACTTAGGTTCTTACCGTATGAACCTGACAGTCTTCGATTCGTCAATGAATTCGGCACTCCTCCTAGGTCAGCAAACAAGCCTGACTCTCTCTCTCGACTGTCAAAGAGAAGGCGAAAGTCGACAGCGAGATGGCAGAATGAGATGGACGACATTTGTGCAACATTCCAAGCGCCAAAGACTGGCCATCAAAGCGGGAATGTATTGGACTCTCGTCCGAAACGAAACTTTTTCTCGCATTCGACACGATTATTGGTGGTGCCATACAACCGACGAAGCCTGCTGCCGCTGAATCCAATTCCCTCGTACGTTTCAATTGGGTGATCATGCAATACGACTGTGAGTAGCTACGCAAATAGTGTAGCTGCCCTGAACACAGAGAAGCTGTTCACAACACAGATTGTCAATTTCTGCAATTTGATATTCGTGTCGCAATGCTGCGTTTTGGTGCACCATGGCGTTGAGAAAAGTCGGGTTGATGACCTGATGAAGATTTGCATCAGTCAATCGGATCCAAAGAACTTAATTTTCTCCGGAGAGGAGCGAGATGGCTAACCGGGCGATATCTGCGTTGGCAGATGATGGTCTTGGTTACTGGCGAGCGAGGTTTTTGTGCTGTGTGAGTAACAAGTGCTTGAGCATATCTCATAGTGTAGGCTAACCTGGGCACATAGGGGGGAAACTGTCGCACAATATGGCGTTTTGCGGATGCCGGGGACAATGGATTCCGTCATTTCCGAAAATCGGTCTCAACTAGTGGGTACGACGATCCAGAATTGAAGTACACACAACCCTGCCCTTCTGGATACCGTTCTTCATCAAAACCATCTAGGTGATATCTACAGGTGAGCCCAGCCGAGAAGTGCGAAGCCGATCTAATATCCATAGCCTTTCAGGTATCTGTAATGCTCTGGGTTACAGCGAACATGTATGGGTTGATGATTATTCGGCATGGCTTCAGATTTACCGTGCCAGAAAGATACCGTCACCTCGGAATGCCATTGCAGGATATACAATAACATTACCAAGAGATCCTTTAGGTGAACTTTTCTATGGTAACATAACTTGTGAATTTGCTAATCCTTCGAAGGTTCCGGAGTTCCAAGGAGGCGGAAGTTCCTCTCCCAAAGCCAACCTGGGTATGTGCTAATACAGATGACCCAACGGCCCAAGAAACGTGGAAGGAAGTCGACGGGGCCAAAACCAAAACGAAGACGGGGCAGCAAAAGCTCGCGCTACGATTCCACAGCCACAGTGCGTTGTGCAGATCAACCTCAAAACAACATTGTTCTGGCCTCATACTCCAATACTCGTGTCGGCGGCGAGGAAGGTGCGATGCAAGTTCTCTTGACAGCTGTTGAGCATGCTGTCTCTTCTGGGAACGACCAGCAACTGGTTTCAGCCAGAAGCTCCACGGAAATGGTGGATGACACAACTATGAACTCAACTCCAGCGCAATCAGAAGCGGTTGATTATTCACTACTGTACGCTAAGGAGATTCCTAGCACTCTTGTTGTAGAAGAGCGTGATGGAGAGCCTATTGAGAGAAGGGGAGAGCTTTATATGAGGCAAGTATCGGTATGTGGGATCACCGCTTGGGTGAACCTCTTGATTTCGATGGGAATCTCGACACAGAAGCTCAACATTTAGATGTCACTCTAGATATTGAGAGACACCTTGGAATGTGGGATCATCATTTGGGCGAGGCACCTTACCTTGAGGGACACGTGAGTGGTGCCCTCGACCTTCAGGGAGATCTTGGCATGTGGGATCACCGTTTGGGGGAACCTCTTGACCTTGAGGGAAGTCTGAACCTCGGAGATAAACATGTGGGCGATGTTAATCTTGATATGTGGGATCACCGTTTGGGGGAACCTCTCCGCCTTCATCTCGAGGCTGATGAAGAATCGATGACGTAGCAGGTGTTTTGGATCAGGCAAAAACAAAACAGAAGAATCCATTGGAATAACGCTCCAAACGCCCCTTGATGTGTCATGTCCACTACATGGGAGCTATTCGCTCTCCTTCACTATGTCTTTTCCTACCTCCTTTCCCATATCATTTCCACTCTCCTTTACTTTGTCCTTCCCTATAGACAGCACAACGCACACGGCCTTGTTGGCTGGTTGCATGTATACCAAACACTGTCCACTGATGACAAGCTCCGAGTCTACTTTGAATGAAAAGGTCGTTTGTCGTCCCGCCCCTTGCTCTACCAGTGTAGCCGTATCAGAGCCAATTACAACAACAGGTATCAGAATAATGCAATCATCCTTGCCAATCAGCTCCCCTAAATCTGACCGCCCGCTTTGAAAGACCAAGAGTCGTACGACAAAGGAGAGGTAGTATTTCTTTTCGGGACGAGGCACGATCGCTTTTATAATATCGGTAATCTGCGGTGCACCGACGAGTTAGCGGATGCCTTTATCAATGGTTTCATTATCACCTTTTTAGATTGAACAAGCTCCTTCTTAAACTCCTCCCTTATACTGTCCAAAATCATTGACACATCATACGTACATTCCACTCGTGAGCAACCTTCCTTCTCTGCAATGGCCTTAACGTTGAAGTATTTGAGCAGATCTTTGATCAGATATTGTACTTTGCTGCCTGATTTGGTAGCCTGCACAAGGTCCAAACAGTCGGTATGCGCACTCGAAGTCATTGTGTCTTTGGTTTGTCTTTGATGGGAAGGAAACTGCGCGGGGTTGCGGAGGATGTACGTGTCGTGCTTTTCGCTAGTAAACAACGCCCTTTGACAACATAAGGTCCCCTCTGGTAAGTGTACCGGTGCGCAAAGGGCTTATCTCGAGGCTCGGAGCTGGATCTCTGGAGGGTGAGGTAGCAAAAAGCCCTTTCTGATCGTTTTCGCGATAGCCTCGCAATGAGGGCAAACCGGCGAAACTTCGGCCGCTGGTGGAAACCTCGCAGCCTTACTAAGAATCGTGACACAACTACAGTAACATGTATATTTACCTACGACTTACGGAGTACTTAGCAATTAATTTACTCTTTGAAATCGCCGAGGCGAAAATGCCAGAACTTTCGGCCGATTTGGGCCGATGATGTGATGACGTTTGGGCAGCATTGCATGTTCAAGCCTTAAAGTGGGCTGAGGAACGCCAATTTAATCGCCCTGCTCGTTTGGTTCGTGACTTTCAGTTAGAGAAGTTTGTATTCCTGCCTTGCTTTGGCTGTCTCCAGCGTCCATTCTAATTTCTCTATTTCCCTGCATCTAACTAACTGCCCGCAACTTTTATGTCTGTAGCAAGTCAGCACATATCCCTTGCGACTTTGCACATGCTGTATATTGATCTCTCAACCCTTCGTCGATATCCCTTGCCATTTCGGATAATGCACTTAAAGACACGTTGCAAAATGAATACACAGCCTGCACCCTGTCTGACCTCCATTATCCATTATCCTAATCCCCCGGATACCTTGATCACTCCAAAGTCTTCTTCTCAGCTCCATATTACCTTTCGTACTTCCGTACCTGAACGCTTACCATCTCGGGGAAGGCACCGCACGTGATCGCGCTCCTCGGAGCGCGATCGTCATCTTCCTTCAATCATCACAGTATGTCCGACGAAATCACTCAATCCCCGCTCAGCAAGCCAACACAGACGACGATGACATACCGAACCGACCCAACTTCAATACCAGGTAAGGTACTCTTGCTTAAGTGGGCCAAAATCCCCGGGACGGTGCGCCACCTTTATATACTAGTCTGTCTGTAACATGTACGTGTCTCGTTTTCAGTTCAGGATTTAAAGTTAACCTGCGGCAGTGACAATCTCTAACATTGTAGCAATCAATATATGTGCTATTGACCTGTCCATTAATCCGCCTCAGCAATCGACCTTGTACAAGATACCAGGCACAAGTCTCATCCGACCAGTTTGAGACTTTTATTGTGTCGAAGATGCAGTGGGACGTCGTAAGGCAGACTTGGTTTAGCGCAAGGTGGAAGCCTGCCCAGTTCTCACATGATATCTGACTCAAGATGATGTCTCGCACCTCAGGCAACTCAGGGTGGTAGGTGAATTTTAGGAATACAACTTTATTTGTTTTAGGTCCCACATATAGCTGCCATCTCGACTAGCTTCCGCGAAAACCATACCACGCTAGGGAAAACATTGGCCTTAATCTCATAACCCAACATCCAACTCGGTGTTCCTGTTCTGTTATAGTGCTGTCGTTGAAAATGGCGTGTATCGAAGGTGGGTCAGTGGCTGTACCTGCGAT
>JAHEWH010000084.1:0-14905 GCA_020726485.1 Halenospora varia
TTGGCCGGAATCCACTATATTTCGGGAGTATTTGAGTAAAGCTTGGGTGGGCTATTGACCTAGCCGTAATAAGGTCTATATTACCGTCGTCGCTTCTAGTAATAAAGGGTTCTTGTACTACTATTATATCGACTTTTAGCTCTATTGCAAGCTGAAGTGTGTTTTCAGTGGCGGCTTGACTCCTATTAAGGTTCACTTGTATAATCCGTGTATTATCGCTAATCATAGAGTGTCGGTTGGTGTAGTCGGGTTTTTAATTGCTAGTAGGGATTGATTGATTGATTGATTGATTGATTGATTTATCCTTTTAACGTCCTGTGTAAGTCAGAGACTATAGTAGGACGGCTAGGGCTAAGCCCTAGCAGTTCAAGTATAGTTACAAAAGGGGGTCTTCTATATATTCCAGGTGACAGTGAGGGTCAGGCCCTAGTAGTACTAATAATAGCACAAATGACAAAGGAAATTCATAAAATGAATGTGTTTTCAGAACTCACTCCCCCCTCCTTCGCTCTCCTCCTCCTCTACCACCTCCTCCTCTACCACCTCCTCCTCTTCTTCTTCACCTCTACTAGGCCTCTCTAAGTGCCACTTCCTAGTAGCTATTCCTGTAGTTTTAATATAGTTGAGTGATTTTTCGATTCCGTGTTCTGTATGTAAAAGGAGCTTTAGCGAGAGTGGGGCGTTTTCCAGGTCACGTTTTAGCTTCTGCCTTAGGGTACAGCCTTCAGGACAGGCAAGGAGTAAGTGCTCTGCTGTTTCTCTTCTTCCACATCGACAGGAGTCAGTATCCGCTCGCTTAATCCGATATAAATAGGACTTTATATATCCGTGGCCAATTTTGAGTTGGTAGAAAGCACTTGCTTGTTCTCGCTTAGTATTAGGGGAAATACTAAGCTTCGAAGCTAGGTGCCAGGGAAAGTGATTCGTGTATGAGTTCGGGTTCCTAATCGAGTCTAGCCTCTTTTGTTTATACTGCGCTAGTGTTCTTTTCCATTCGTTTGTGCCTAGCTGTCGTATTTGTTGTCCGAGTAGAGCAAAGCTTGATTTTTGTGATTGTGGCTGTATTTTTGTTCCTTCTTTTGCTAGTGTGTCTGCTTCTTCGTTGCCTTCGACGCTAGTATGGCCTGGTACCCACTGAAGTGTGACAGTGGCTCCCTTGTCGACTATGCTCTGGGCTGCTTGAATAGCCCTAATCTGGCATTCTTGCCCTGGATTATCTGAAGGTGTTTTGAGCCTCCATATGCCAGCCTGGTTATCCGAGTATATAATAAAGGACTCACCCTCCTTAGCGACTGAGTTTGCGTATTCGATTGCTTGAGTGACTCCTTCAAGCTCCCCATTATAGACTAGTTGGCTAGTTCCTATATTATAGCTCTTACGGAGAGTGATTCTCTTTTCCCAGTCAGAGTGGTCATATACTACTACCCCAACCCCTATTCCCTTTCCTTTCTCAGTAGAGGAGGCGTCAGTATATATAGTAGTCGTGTCCGTAAGTGGTAGTGATTCTATAAAGGTATTGTGTGCCTTTGCTTCGTCTTCTTTTGTTGACTTTGATATAACCACCTGATAAGGCGTGGTACGGTTCCAAGGGGCGAAGTAGTGATGCTTGATTGCTTCTAGACTCGAGGTCGAATATAGGCCGTAAACAGACTTATAGATCCTCTCTAGTTGAGTGAGTTTTGGTTCCTTCCTGCGTTGGTTCCTAGGCTTGATTCTGATTGGTCGAAGTAATTTAGCCGTTCTAGCTAAGTTGTACTCAATTCTTGGGTTTGGGTCGTTTTGGTAATATTTAGCCCTATTCCTAGGAGGTGAAGTGTATGTGGGCTCTGTTGACTCAAGTAGGCTAGTAGTAGCTAATGGCGCTATACTAGCTTGAAAAGAACTCTCTAGTATTATTTCTCCTTGAGTGGTAGAGTTTTCCTGGTCTCCTAGTAAATCTAGTACGGTGGCCGAAATAGATAAATGTGTAATTTGCGTAATTGGGCTATTTGGAGCGCTATTATTAGGTTCCGCATTTTGGCTTCGAAGAGTCTGATTCGCTGGATTTGGAGTACTAGTGACTAATGGAGCTAAACTAGCGCGAAAAGAACCTTTTCCGATTTCTTCGGGCGAAGATATCGAATTATTTTGATTGGCCAAAGGTGGCACGCAAGTGACGTCTGTTGATTTCTGGAAAAGCGGTATATTGTCGGCTATAGAAGCCCTAGCCCTATCTCTTGTTGGATCCTGGTAGAGATAGTGAAATGGCACTATACTAGCGTCGGGAGAAGTTGCTATGTTAGCTGTAGCGGGAGAAATGCTTTCTTCTTGATTGGTTTGATTTTCTTGTACGGTGGCCGAAATAGATAATTGCGCAATTCGTGCAATTGAGCTATTCAGAGCGCTATTATTGACTTCTGCCCCTTGGCTCCTAAAAACCTGGTTTATTGGGTTCGTAATAGTAGTAACTAATGGAGTTATACTAGCGTCGAAAGAAGTTATTTGGTGGTAATTAGCTATTGCTAGCTCGTCTTCCTTGTTTTGGTCATATATATCGTCTATTATATCAAAGCTTGGCATAGTAGTAATCGACTTCTCTATTTCGGCAGGAATTGGGTGGTTTGGCGCTAGTTTTAGTGCTCTAAAGGCATATCGTCGGAGTGAGTTGTTAAGTCGTATATATGGTGGCGGTAGTGCTGCTTCAACCTCCATTGGTATAATAGGGGCTGTTTTAAAGACTCCTAGTATTTTTCGAAGTGCTAGGTTCTGAAGGAGCTGTAGTGGCTTCTTAAACTGGTTTTGGCCCCTCCACCATATAATAGAGCCGTAGTCCGCTATACTAGTAATACAGGCCATATATATCTGTCGGACCGCTAAGGGAGAAAGGCCCTTATTACAGTTGGCTAAGCGAGCCATCCGATTAAAGGCCGACCTCGCTTGTGATACCCGTATTGCTACGTGCTCTTTAAACGTAAGGTTCTGGTCAAAGTAAATACCCAGCCACTTAACTAGCTTCTTTGGTTCTACTATAGTGTTGTCGGGTAGCGTAAGGGTTCTCTCTTGTGCTTCTCTTCCCGTAGTGAAGTGTATAAACTCTGTCTTAGCCAAATCAAATTGTATAGCACTGTCTGCTGCTAGTCTATATAAGACACTAACTTCTCTTTCAAGTAGTTTTGTGTTCTTTTTTAGACTAGTTGATGCTGTCGTAATAGAAATGTCGTCTATATAAGAGAGGTATTTTACTTCTCCTTTTATTGCTAGTTCTGTGTCAAATAGGTTTCGTATATATATAAGGAAGAGTATAGGCGATATAGGACTTCCTTGGGGGATGCCTGTATCTATTGGTTTAAACTCTTCGATATGGCCGTCAAATGAGAGTCGAAGGATTCTCTTGTTTAGGAAGGAAGAGACCCATGCAATAAGCGACGCAGGTAGCCTAAGTTCTTGCAGGACAGAGAGTAGTTGATTTTTGGCCACATGATCGAATGCCCCTTTCACGTCTAGTAATAGAGTACTAGTCTTCCATTTTACCCGCTTGTTTAGCTCTATTTCATTTGTAAGGAGTAGAGCAGCATCAATAGCCGACTTTTTTAGTCTCCCCCCTATTTGTGAAGGGTGCAGTAGTCCGGTCGTTTCAGCTAAGTAGGCTAGCCTTTGTGCGAGTACTCGTTCACTTATTTTACCTAGGCAATTAAGTAGTGATATTACTCTATATGCTTTTGGTGCTGAATAGTCTGGCTTGCCTGGTTTCTTTAAAATAGCACCAGTAGCTTGTTTCCAGCAAGTAGGGTGGTAGCCGATATCAATAAGAGCACTATATAGTCGGAAGAAAGTGTCTGGTATTGCTTTATATGCCCTAGTTATAATAACTTGGGTAATAGCGTCTGGACCAGGGGTTTTGCCCTTGATTTTTGTAGAGCAGGCGTTGCTGAGTTCTGAAGTAGTGAGGTCTGGCCAGTTCCATTCGTCTTGTTTATAATCGTGCCAAGAAGGGGGTTCTGTAACTGGTGGTGTAGGAAATAGCGTATTACGTAGTGTAGAAGCCTTCCCTTTAAAGGTGTCATATATCTGCCCTGTGCTTGATTTGATTGGTGGGATTGGTTGTATTGTAGTACTCTTCGTATACTTCATAGCCTTAAATATAGACTTCGGGTCTTCTTTCTCTAAGAACTCGTTCCAGTGGTCTCGCTTAGCCTGCTTAATAGCTTGAAAGTAGGTGTTCTTGGCTTGAAGGTATTGTTGTACTGATTCTGTATTACTATATATAATAAGTCTTTGAGCTCTCATCATATACTGTCGTAGTTCTTGTAAATCATGTGACCACCAGGGTTTTGCCCTAGCACCAGGCTTACTAGTAGGAATACTAGCCTTTGCAGACTCTATAATAATAGAAGTAAGCTCTTGTGCAGCTAAATCAAGGAAGTCGGTTACTCCGGTGGCCGAAATAGATAATTGTGCAATTGTTGTAATTGGCGATTCTGAGAAAACTCTTACTTTGTCGCTACTAGAAGCCCTAGCCCTACCTCTTGTTGATGGTTGATCAATAGAGTGTACTGGAGCTAAACTAGCGCGAAAATATTGTTCTCCGACTTTTTCTACAGAAGCTGTAGAGTTGTTTTGATTGGCTGGATTGAATGGCACCTGAGTGACGTCTGTCGGATTTTGAAAAGTAGAAATATCTTCGGTTATTAAAGCCCTAGCCCTATCTCCTGTCCAATCCTGATCAATAACGTGACGGGACGCTATACTAGCGTCGAATGAAGTTGCCAAGACTTCTGTGTCGGAAGATATATAATTGTTTTGGTTTGGTTGGTTTTCTTGTACGGTAGTCCAAATAGCTAATTGTGCAGTTTGTGCAATTAAGCTATTTGGAGCACTATTATCAAGTTCCGCATTTTGGCCCAGAGAAGTATGGTTTGACGTATATAGACTATTAGTAGTACTAATAGTACTATTTAGTCGCTCTGGCGGCTCTGATTGGCTCTGGAGTATATTTATTGACTTTATTGACTTTTTGATATTTTTAAGTGTGTCGGAGCATAATATAGTAGATTTTGCTATATTTGCTTTTAATGTAGTCGTAAATAAGTCCCAATTGG
This sequence comes from Halenospora varia, assembly GCA_020726485.1. Classification (NCBI taxonomy): domain Eukaryota; kingdom Fungi; phylum Ascomycota; class Leotiomycetes; order Helotiales; family Solenopeziaceae; genus Halenospora; species Halenospora varia. The sequence continues at coordinate 5,079 of JAHEWH010000084.1, forward strand.
CTAGTTCTGTCCGAAAGTGGGTACTAGTGCTAGCGTCTTCTATATATGGTGTGTTTGTACCATTTATAGTAAACATAATCCCAAAATGGTCAGAGCCGACTGAGTCGAGTATTTGCCAGTCTGTGACCTGATTGGCTATATTTTTGTCGTAATAGTGAGATCTATAACACTTGGGCGTGTCATATGTGGTCGATAGAAGGTGCCTTTGCCTGGTTTGTTGTGTAGTTCCAGGTCTTTGTTCTCGATCCACTTAGCTAGCTCCTTGCTATTATCGAGGGGGTCCCAGCTAGGGGTCCCACCAGGGGTGGTGTATATTAAAGTCTCCTAGTATAATCGAGTTTGGTTCAAGTATTTGGTTATATAGTAGCTGTTGGAGAGGGTAGTTGTGGGTAGTTTGTTGTTTTGTCGATTTTGGTTATATATATTATATAACCTTATTTTTTGGTTGTTTTGAGTAATATCACTATAAGAAAGTCTGAGTCGATTGGTGATAAAGTAGAGACACTAATAGAAGGATTATATGCTTTTGATATATATACTAGTGTTCTTGGCCGGAATCCACTATACTTCGGGAGTATTTGAGTGAAGCTTGGGTGGGCATTGACCTAGCCGTAATAAGGTCTATATTACCGTCGTTGCCTCTAGTAATAAAGGGTTCTTGTATTACTATTATATCGACTTTTAGCTCTATTGCCAACTGAAGCGTGTTTTCGGTAGCGGCTTGACTCCTATTAAGGTTCACTTGTATAATCCGTGTATTATCGCTAATCATAGAGTGTCGGTTGGTGTAGTCGGGTTTTTAATTGCTAGTAGGGATTCGCATGCCTTGCTATTTGCCATATGAGGGCCTTTGCAGTTAACACACTTCACTTCGAGGTGGGGGCACGGGCCACCCCTCTTTTTGCAAGTATTGCAATAGTGGGCACTAGTCGTATGGTATTCGGAGCATAGCTTGCATCTTGACTGACGTTTGCAATAGTGCTCTAAGTGGCCAAAGCCCTGGCAGTTGATACACTGAGTAGTAGGAGCAGTCGAATGAAGCTTCTCTACTCTTACACTAATCCCTGCAATATAGAGTCTTTGCCTCATTGCACGTGTTGCTTCACCCTCAGTAGCAAAGGCGACTACTACTGAGCCAGCTAGCTTAGTTCGTCTATTTGCTTCGCTTGAGAGCCAGTAAGGCGTTCCGATTGGTTGATACCCCTTATTAAAAGTGCATATTTCGTCAACGACAAGTTGCATGCCTTCTGGGGTGTTAAAGTCGGCTGTTGGTATTCCGTGTAATATAACCTTATACCAAGGCTCGTCTTTTCGAATGCTAGTATATGGTATAATACCCTTCCATATAGCCTCCTTCTCGATTAGGAAATCAGAAGTAAATATAGGGGTAGTAGTAATAACTATGTTCTGAGTAAGGGTTCTAGAAACAGTAGCTATTACTGGTTCTTTATACCCCTTTAGGGTAAAGGCTCGGTTAAGTTTATTTCGGAGAGAGAGTGGGCTGAAAGTAGGATCCTGGCTTCCTGATTGGATGAGAATAAGTCTTCGTGAAGTGTCCTTCCTGATTAGGCCAGTCTGGGTTTTCTTTTTTGGTTCTACTAGTTGCCATTCCTGGGGCTTATAACTAGTAGTATTCGTTGATTGGTTGGCTCCTGTTAGGGCTACTTGGGCTATAGTAGGCTTTGCCTTACTAAGCTCCTTCGCTTTAAGGTCGATTTTCCTAGTAGTCAACTCTAGGTTGGCTACCTGGGAGGCTATAATACGTGATGACGTAGTAACCTTGCCTTTTTCGGCATATTCTCGGAAAACCTCGATTAGGTCGAGTAGTCTGGTTTGTTCTTCGTGTGCCTTAGTGAGGCCTGCCGCCTTCACAATTAGGCTTCGGGCCTGGAGAATAAGATCGTTTATAGAAGGGTTAAGTGAGGGGTGGGTTCGCTTAGTCGTATGCTGCTCCGTGCTATCGATAAGGGGTCGTTTCCCGTTTAGGTTAGCCCTGAAAATCTGGACAGATGGCTGCTGGAGAGGGTCGCTGGTAGTGATGCTGTTGAAGTTCATTCGTAGAGGTCCTGGAGTGAAGCCTGTGCGAAGTGAAGGAAGCTGCTGTACTTCTCCTTCGTCGACCTCCATAGCCTGCTCTGATTGGTTGGTTTCTTGTGGTGGTGGGCTTGAAGGGAGCGAAATAGCCCCTGAATCCGACATTTTTGGGTGCAGCGCGCTAACGAATGACGCTAGCTTAGTGCACTCAATTGCAGTCGAAGGAGGGGGTCCTAATTGGCCTATAACCTGAAGGAATAAGGTTTTTCTGGTCTGATGCGTGTGGAATTCCGAAAAAATCGCAAAATCCAAAAAAGGTGTTGTGTCTAGGAAGGTATTGTGTGCCTTTGCTTTGTCTTCTTTTGTTAACTTTGATATAACTACCTGGTAGGGCGTAGTATGGTTCTAAGGTGCAAAGTAGTGATGCTTGATTACTTCTAAACTTGAAGTCAAATATAAGCTATAAATAGACTTATAGATCCTCTCTAATTGAGTGAGTTTTGGCTCCTTCCTAGGTCGGTTACCTGGCCTAACTCTGATTGGTCGAAGTAATTTAGCCGTTCTAGCTAAGTTGTGCTCAATTCTTGGGTTTGGGTCGTTTTGGTAGTATTTAAGCTTTTTATTAGAAGCTAGGCTGTTTTCCTGGTTCTCTAGTAAATCTGGTACGGTGGCCGAAATAGATAATTGTGCAATTTGCGCAATTGAGCTATTTGGAGCACTATTATTAAGTTCCGCATTTTGGCTCTGAGGAATCTGATTTGCCGGATCTGGACTATTAGTAACTAATGGAGCTAAACTAGCCCAAAAAGAACTTTCTCTGATGTTTTCCTGTAAAGATATCGAATTGTTTTGACTTGCTAGAGGTGGCACGTAAGTGACGTCTGTCGAAATCCGAAAAGTAGGAATATCTTCGGCTATTAAAGCCCTAGCCCTATCTCTTGTTGGATCCTTGTATAGATAGTGAAATGGCACTATACTAGCGTCGGGAGAAGTTGCTATACTAACTGTAGCGGGAGAAATATGTTCTTTTTGATTGGTTCGATTTTCTTATACGGTGGCCGAAATAGATAATTGCGCAATTTGTGCAATTAAGCTATTTGGAGCACTATTATTGACTTCTGCACCTTGGCTCCTAAAAACCTGGTTTATTGGGTTTGTAGTAGTAGTAACTAATGGGGTTATACTAGCGTCTAAAGAAGTTGTCTGGTGGTAGTTAGCTATTGCTAGCTCGTCTTCCTCGTTTTGGTCGTATATATCGTCTATTATATCAAAGCTTGGCGTAGTGGTTATCGACTTCTCTATTTCGGCAGGAATTGGGTGGTTTGGGGCTAGCTTTAGTGCTCTAAAGGCATATCGTCGGAGTGAGTTGTTAAGTCGTATATATGGTGGCGGTAGTGCTGCTTCAACCTCTATTGGTATAATAGGGGCTGTTTTAAAGACTCCTAGTATTTTTCGAAGTGCTAGGTTCTGAAGGAGCTGTAGTGGCTTCTTAAACTGGTTCTGGCCCCTCTACCATATAATAGAGCCGTAGTCCGCTATACTAGTAACACAGGCCATATATAACTATCAGATCGCTAAGGGAGAAAGGCCCTATTATAGTTGGCTAAGCAAGCCATCCGATTAAAGGCCGACCTCGCCTGTGATACCCATATTGCTACATGTTCTTTAAACATAAGGTTCTGGTCAAAGTAAATACCAAGCCACTTAACTAGCTTCTTTGGTTCTATTATAGTATTGTCGGGTAGTATAAGGGTTCTCTCTTGTGCTTCTCTCCCTATAGTGAAGTGTATAAGCTCCGTCTTTGCTAAGTCGAATTGTATAGCACTCTTAGCCGCTAGTCTATATAAGACACTAACCTCTCTTTTAAGTAATTTTGTGTTCTTTTTTAGACTAGTTGATGTAGTTAAAATAGAGATATCGTCTATATAAGAGATATATTTTACCTCTCCTTTTATTGCTAGCTCTGTGTCAAATAGGTTTTGTATATATATAAGGAAGAGTATAGGCGATATAGGGCTTCCCTAAGGAATGCCTGTATCGATTGGTTTAAACCCTTTAATATGGCCGTCAAATAGGAGTCTTAGGATTCTCTTACTTAGGAAGGAAGAAACCTATATAATAAGTGAGGCAGGGAGCTTGAGTTCTTGTAGGACAGAGAGTAGTTGGTTTTTAGCTATGTGATCAAATGCCCCTTTTATATCAAGTAGTAGAGTGCTTGTTTTCCATTTTGCTTGCTTATTAAGCTCTACTTTGTTTATAAGAAGTAATGCTGTGTCAACTGCCGACTTTTTTAGCCTCCCCCCTATTTGTGAGGGGTGTAGTAGTCTAGTCGTTTTGGCTAAGTAAGCAAGCCTCTATATAAGTACTTGTTGCTTATTTTACCTAAGCAATTAAGTAGTGAAATTACTCTATATGCTTTTGGTACCAAATAGTCTGGTTGCCTGGTTTCTTGAGTATAGCGCTAGTAGCTTGTTTCCAGCAAGTAGGGTGGTGCCCTATATTAATAAGGCACTATATAGTCAAAGAAGGTATCTGGTATTGCTATATATACTCTAGTAATAATAACTTGAGTAATAGCGTCAGGTCTAGGGGTTTTGCCCTTGATTTTTATAGAGCAGGCCTTACTGAGCTCTGAAGTAGTGAGGTCTGGCCAGTCCATTCGTCTTGTTGATATTCGCTCCAGGAAGGAGGGCTATAATTGGTGGAGGGGGAAATAGTGTATTTTGGAGAGTATTCGCCTTTGCTTCGAAGGTATTGTGGATATCCCTGTTACTTGACTTAATAGCGGATAGGCGCTATTATAGTGCTCTTTGTGTATTTCATAGCCTTGAAAATAGACTTTGGATCTTCCTTCTCTAAGAACGATTCTAGTGTTCTCTTTTAGCCTGTTTAATAGCTTGGAAGTAAGTATTCTTAGCGCTAAGGTATTGTCGAATAGAGTTGCGTCGCTATATATAATAAGTCGTTGTGCCCTTATCATATTTTGTCGAAGGTTGAGTAGGTCATGTGACACCAAGGTTTAGCCCTTGCACCAGGCTTACTAATCGGAATAGCAGCTTTCGCAGACTCAGTAATGGCGTCTGTAAGCTCCTGTGCAGCCAAGTCGAGGAAGTCGGTTATTACGGTAGCCAAAATAGGTAATTGTGCAATTCGCGCAATTAAGCTGTTTGGGGCGCTATTATTAAGTTCCGCATTTTGGCTCTGAGGAATCTGATTCGCCGGATCTGGACTACTAGTAACTAATGGGGCTAAACTAGCCCGAAAAGAACTTCTCCGATATTTCTGGTAGAGATATCGAATTGTTTTGACTCGCTAGAGGTGGCACGCAAGTGACGTCTGTCGATTTCTGGAAAAGCGATATATTTTTGGCTATTAAAGCCCTAGCCCTATCTCCTGTTGATCCTGGTAGAGATAGTGAAATGGCACTATACTAGCGTCGGGAGAAGTTGCTACGCTAACTGTAGCGGGAGAAATACGTTCTTTTTGATTGGTTGATTTTCTTGTACGTGGCCAAAATAGATAATTGCGCAATTTGTATAATTAAGCTATTTGGAGCTTTATTACTATTTCTCCGGTTCTGGCCGTAAAGTCAGAGGCTGGATATTTCGACTACTAGTAGTACTAATAGTACTATTTAGTGTTTTTAGTGTCTCTAATTGGCTCTTAAGTATATCAATTAGCTTTATTAACTTTTGATATTTTGGAGGGTATCGGAGCATAATATAGCTGATTTAGCTATATTTGCTTTTAGTGACGTAGTAAATAAGTCCCAATTAGCTAATTCGGTACGAAAGTGGGTTTTTTGCGCTAGCGTCCTCTATATATAGCGTATTTTCGCCCTGTATATTGAACATAATCCCAAAATGGTCGGAACCGACTAAATCGAGTATTTGCCAGTCTGTAACCTGATTGGCTTGTTTTTCGACGTAATAGTAAGGTCTATAACACTTGGCCGTGTTATATGTGGTCGGTAGAAGGTACCTTTGCCTGGTTTATTATTAATTCCAGGTCTTTATTTTCGATCCACTTAGCTAGCTCCTTTGCTATTATTGAGGGGGTTCCAGCTAGGGGTCCCACTAGGGGTGGTAGATGTTGAAGTCCCTAATATAATCGAGTTTGGTTTGAGTATTTGGTATATAGTAGCTGCTAGAAGGGGTAGTTGTGGTTCGAGTTGTCGTTTTGTCGATTTTGGTTATATATGTTATATAACTTATTTTGTGGTTATTTTGAGTAATATCGACAATAAGAAAGTCGGAGTCGACTAGGGATATTGTGGAAATACTAGTAGTGGGCTTATATGCTTTTGACACATATACTAGTGTTCTTGGCTGTATCCACTATATATTGGGAGTATTTGGGTAAAGCTTGGGTGGGCTGTTAACCTGGCCTCTATATAGTTGGTTATAATAGTAATAAAAGGTCTTGTACTACTATTATATCGACTTTAGCTCTATTATAAGCTGAAGTGTGTTTTTGGTAGCGGCTTGACTCCTATTAAGGTTCACTTGGATAATTTGCGTATTTTCGCCAATCATAGAGTGTTGTTGATAGGGTTGGGTTTTTAATAGCTAGTAAGGATTTGCACTCCTTACTATAGCCATATAGGGCCTCTGTAGTTGACACACTTACTTCAAGGTGGGGCACGGGCCACCCTTCTTTTTGCAAGTATTGTATAGTGGGCCTAGTTAAATGGTATTAGAGCATAGCTACATCTTGAGTGTCGCTTGCATAGTGTCTAGTGGCCAAAACCTTGGTAGTTAGTCACTTAGTAGTAGGAGCGTCAAATGAGCTCTCTACTCTTACACTAATACCTGCAATATAAGCCTTTGTTATTGCATATTGCTCTTCTTCTTGTAGAAAGGCAACTACTACTACCAGCTAGCTTTGTTCTTCTGTTTACTTTGCTTGAGAGCTAGTAAGGCGTTCCGATTGGTGATACCCTTATTAAAGGTTATATTTCATCAAGACTAGTTGCATGCCTTCTAGGAGTGTTAAAGTTGGCTGTTGGTATTCCGTGTAGTATAACCTTATACCAGGACTCGTCTTTTTGAATACTATATGGTATAATACCCTCATATATCCTTCTTCTTATTAGAAACTAGAAGTAAATGTAGTGTAGTGTATAATATTTCTGAAACCGTAGCTATAATGGTTTGATACCCTTTAAGGTAAAGGCTTGGTTAAGTTTTTTGGAGAGAGAGGGGCTGAAAGTAGGATCCTGGTCCTGATTGGATAGAATAGTCTTTGTAGTGTCCTTCCTATTCGGCAGCTGGGTTTTTCTTTTTTTTTCTACTAGCTGCCATTCCTGGGCTTATAGCTAGTAGTATGTGGTTGCTAATTGGCTCCTGTTGAGGCTATTTGGGCTATAGTAGGCTTTACCTTACTAAGCTCCTTTGCCTTAAGGTCGATTTTCCTAGTAGTCGATTCGAGGTTTGCTACTTGTGAGGCTATAATACGTGAAGACGTAATAACCTTTCCTTTTTTGGTATATTCACGAAAGACCTCAATCAGGTCTAGTAGTCTAGTTTGTTCTTTATGTGCTTTAGTGAGGCCTGCCGCCTTCACAATTAGGCTTTGGGCCTGGAGAATAAGATCGTTTATAGAAGGGTCAAGTGAGGGGTGGGTTCGCTTAGTCGTATGCTGCTCCGTGCTATCGATAAGGGGTCGTTTCCCGTTTAGGTTAGCCCTGAAAATCTGGACAGATGGCTGCTGGAGAGGGTCGCTGGTAGTGATGCTATTGAAGTCCATTCGTAGGGGGCCTGGAGTGAAGCTTGTACGAAGTGATGGAAGCTCCTGGGCTTCCCCTTCGTCGACGTCCATAGTATGTGCTGATTGGTTGGTTCCTTGTGGTGGTGGGCTTGAAGGGAGCGAAATAGCCCCTGAATCTGACATTTTCGGGTGCAGCGCGCTAACGAATGACGCTAGCTTAGTGCACTCAATTGCAGTCGAAAGAGGGGGTCCTAATTGGCCTATGACCTGAAGGAATAAGGTTTTTCTGGTCTGATGCGTGTGGAATTCCAAAAAAATCACAAAATCCAAAAAAGATGTTTTTTGACTAAATAGTACTATTAGTACTACTAGTAGCCAAAATATACTAGCCCCTAACTCTTATAGCCAGAACTAGAAAAACAGTAATAATGCTTAAAATAGCTTAATTGCACAAATTATATAATTATCTATTTTGGCCATTATATAAGAAAATCAAACCAATCAAAAAGAATTTATTTCTCCTACTATAGTTAGTGTAGTAACTTCTCCTAACACTAGTATAGTGCCATTTCACTATCTTTACTAGGATCTAATAGGAGATAGGGCTAGGGCTTCTATAGCCAAAAATATATTGCTTTTCTAGAAATCAACAGACATCACTTATATACTACCTTTAGCCAATCAAAATAATTTAATATCTCTACTAGAAAAAATCAGAGAAAGTTCTTTTTGTGCTAGTTTAGCTCTATTAGTCACTAGTACTCCAAATCTAGCAAATCAGGCTCTTTAAAGCCAAAATGCAGAACCTAATAATAGTACTTTAAATAGCCTAATTATATAAATTATACATTTATCTATTTTGGCCATTATACTAGATTTACTAGGAGACTAAGAAAACTCTACCACTTAAGGAGAAATAATACTAGAGAGTTCTTTTCAAGCTAGTATAGTGCTATTAGCTACTACTAGTCTACTTAAGTTAACAGAACCTATATATACTTTATCTTCTAGGAATAAGGCTAAATATTACCAAAACAACCCAAACCCAAGAATTGAGTATAACTTAGCTAGAACAGCTAAATTACTTCGACCAATCAGAATCAAGCCTAGGAACCAACACAGGAAGGAACCAAAACTCACTCAACTAGAGAGGATCTATAGGTCTATTTATAGCCTATATTTGACCTTAAGTCTAGAAGCAATCAAGCATCACTACTTTGCCCCTTAAAACCATATTATGCCTTATTAGGTGGTTATATTAAAGTCAACAAAAGAAGACAAAGCAAAGGCATATAATACCTTTATAGAATCACTACTACTTACAGATATAACTACTATATATACTGACGCCTCCTCTACTAAGAAAGGAAAGGGATAGGGTTAGGGTAGTAGTATATAACCACTCTAACTAGGAAAAGAGAATCACTCTTATAAGAGCTATAATATAGGAACTACCAACTAGTCTATAATAGGGAGCTTGAAGAAGTCACTTAAGTAATCAAATATACAAACTTAGTTGCTAAGGAGGGTAAGTCCTTTATTATATACTTAGATAACTAGGCTGGTATATAGAGGCTCAAAACACCTTTAAATAATCTAGGGCAAGAATACCAGATTAGGGCTATTCAAGCAGCCTAGAGTATAGTCAACAAGGGAGCCACTGTTATACTTAGTAGGTACCAGGCCATACTAGTATTAAAGGCAATAAAGAAGCAGACATACTAGTAAAAGAGGAAACTACTATATAGCCACAAACACACAAATCAAGCTTGCTCTATTAGGACTTCTTATATAACAGCTAGGCAGGAAGGAGTGGCAGAAAGCCCTAGAGCAATATGACCAAAAGAGGCTAGACTTGATTAGGAACCCAAACTTATACACAAATCACTTTCCCTAGCACCTAGCTTCAAAGCTTAGTATCCCCCTAATACTAAGCAAGAACAAGCAAGTGCTTTCTACTAACTTAAAATTGGCCACAGATATATAAAGTCCTATTTATATTGGATTAAGTAAGCAGATACTGACTCCTGTTACTATAGAAGAAGAGAAATAGCAGAGCACTTACTCCTTGCCTGTCCTAAAGG
>JAHEWH010000085.1:0-14811 GCA_020726485.1 Halenospora varia
AACATTATAGCTTGTATAAAGACTTATGTTACAAACATATAGAGGTTATATAGACCACAGGACCAACAGTTCTTATATTATATTATAGGCATGGTTATGACCTATAGGATCAGTGACTATAGCATACTGTGATGACAGATTCTTAGGAGTTAAGTGACTCCTAGGAAAAGGGATTGTAGGAACAAGGAGGTTATATGGCTTAAGCAAGCTAGCTTACTAGCCTAAGCTTGCAAACACATACTCTGCTAGACCAGCTAGTATAGCTAATAAGAAGACTAAAGGCTCTATATAAGTGTTTATATTGTGGTGGGGATCATGTGACTTGCACATGATGCGCATGCAAGTATAACATGGCTGGAATTTTCTGTACAGACAGACATGACCATCTTTTCACAATAACACAACTTTATAATAAAATACACATTCTCTTAACAACTCTTTTATAACACAGGGTTTTGTGCCCTTCCTTATAACTTCTCTCTCTATACATCAGATCCTGTTCCTGTTCTTGTGTTCTTGGTGTTGTTGATTTAAACCCTCCTATAATATTTTTCTTAAATAGGAGCTTTGTGCTTATATCATGCCTGACTAAAGCTTATAGTTACCTAGGCAATTAATATTACAGAAGCTTGCTAATAGATTATAGGCTCTTTGCTAGGGAAGTTATTATAGTATTATATTAATAAACTAATTGCTAAAGGAGAGAGAAATAAGCCTAGAAGAAGAGAATCATAACCCCTTTAGTAGGATAGATTATATAGTATAATGTAGGCTGCACCTATATAAAGTAAGAACCTTATAGCTTAACTTAGTTTATTATTTATAATATAGGTTATTATTCTTAATATAAGTAATAAGTTTACTCTTAAGTAAACAACCTGACTTGACTATTATACTTCTGTTATAATACTAACTGACATTATCTTAGCCCTTTATATTAAAGGCTAAATTATATTTATTATAACTTATTATAAGAAAAGTTTTTATAAGCATATTTATATAAAGCTAAGGCTTATATATACTAGAGCTAATAAGTCTAAGAAGCTAATTTTACTAAAGTTAATAATAATAATTATCTTTTAAATTTATTCTCTTTATTTCTTTTATTATAAAATATCTTTTTAGTCATTTATTAAGGTTCTTTTATAATATATTATTTTCTTACTAAATAAAATAAGAAGTTTAGGTCTTAAAAATAATTAAAAGTAAGATAATAATAAGAAACTTTAATTTAGTTAATTAAGTAAATAAGTAATTTTAATAATTTAATTATATTATAAAATATATTACTTTTAACATCAATAATATTTTATGTATAATAATTTAAATTATTAATTTCTCTTTTTCTATAAATTTAAAAGAGTTTATAAAGATGTTTTAGTAAGTATTAAGAACCCTTATTTTATTAGTTATTACTAAATTAATATAAAAATCATTTACTTTAATTAATTATATCACTTGTTATAATGCTTTAATAGTTATATAAATATATACTATAGTTCTTAAGTAACTTAAGATTAAAAACAATTTTAAAATACTTAAGTCTTATCTAGATTAGTAAGTATTAAGAAACTTTAATTTAGAAAGTAGTCAAAATCCTTATTTTACTAGTTATTACTAAATTAAAACAGATATAATTAAGACTACTTATCTTTAATCAAATATATCTCTTATTATAATGCTTTAATAATTAAATAAATATATATATTATAGTTCTTAAGTAATTATAGATTAGAAATAACTTTAAAATACTAAAGTATTATCTTAACCTTAACCTTAACCTTAAATTTAAGGTTTAAAGAAAATCAGAGTAAATAACTTATTATCTTTATCTTTTAAAGCTTAAGTAACTCTATTATTTATTAGTATAAAAGGAATAAGTGATTTAGTGTTATTAAAAGTAGAAATTAATCAGTTTTAGATATGCTTCTTTTAATTCAATCTATTATAAAGCAAGTATAAATCTAAATAAAAAACTATATAATAAAGTATTAATTTTAGGTTAAGGGATATGTCTACAGAAGCTGCCCCATCCTTATGTTCAGATCCGTGATATCTTCACCATATTCAATACAGTCCTTACTCTGCCACTGAAAGCTAACCACCGTTCTTTGACGCCCGTTAATAACTACTTCTTTCATGTGTTCATTGTAGACCCTTGCCTCTTCAGGCAGAGCCTCGGTCTCCAACAGCTGCCCTCGACCGCGTTCCTCGATGTCAATCTTCCACTCAACATACTCTATCACGTCTTGACGATACCACATCCCTTCTCGACATGGCGCCAATTTGAGCAGCGAGAGTGCCTTCCGCCGCAAAGCCAGATTACGGCATTTCAGAACGACATAGAACAAAGGAGCCATAACCCCCATATCAAAGAAGATAATTGGGCCCATGTGTTGAGAGTTATGAATAAGCTGCTCGGCAAGGGTGAGAACCTGGTCAAAAGAGCTATCGTATTGATCGTAAATCATCTGCGAGTGGGTGAAGAGTGTCTCAAGAAGAATTGTCACTGTTTTGTGATACATGTGAAGAAGACGCATAGCCGCGGTCTGTCGAGGATTCAGTGACGTGAATGTCGAAGCCGGACTGTTCTTGATCGCCCCTTGCCAACTTCGGAATTGAGCTACATGCGAGCGGCACGTAGCTTCAAGTGAAAGAGGATCCGGCCATGGGTGAGATTTTGTCGTCGATTCAATGAAATCAGGATCGCGAATCTGCCTTACGAATCGAAAGACTGTGCCCAATAAAGTGTGTAGGGAGTTTCTTGCCTGTTCGATGCTTGAAAACGAAGTTGGTACGGCCTTTCGAATTTCTTCGTGGCCTTCGGAGACAAATTCGGAAGTTGGACTGCCATAGACGGTTGCTTGGATCTCGAGCCGTGAAAACAAGTAGATTAGAGACGCATCGATACGCTGAGACGTTAAAGAGGGCGACTTGTTGGGTTGTCGAAAATCATCCAAGATCTTCAACCCACCCTTCAAATGACCCAGGCCCGCATCCAAGTCATTTCGCATAAATTCGAGCCAGACAAAGACCAGACAGGAAGTCAATATCACATCCAACTGTGACTGTGAGGTTGACAGAGAGTCGGCCAACAGTCTGACCGCTTTGTTATATTGCTGCAGCGCAAAGTGTTCGCGGAATTTATCGTGATCGTCCGTGGGATCTTGCGATTCGTATGTCTCGCAAAGTGAACTGAGGGCCAGCAAGGCATGTCGCACGGCAGGCTCGGTGTGACTAATTTGCAAAACCAGCCTGTCCCAAAAGTCGGATTCGAAATATCCTGAAATGTCGTATATTGCGCGCTCTCTTAGATAGCAGAAACTTCGTCGTTCGGCATCGTTACCGGGGACTTCCCACGACAAGCGATAGAGTGAGAGGGAGCCGAGAGTCTTTTCACTGGCAAGATCGGGATTTGGTGCGGGTGGTGGTGACCGGCTCTCTCTGGGAGATGGAGTCGAGACAGGAGGATAGCCCTCACACTTTCTCCCTGTCGAGGTACAGCGAGTGCAGGCTGGTTTCGTCTCGTCGCATTTTACTCGACGGATCCTACTTACTACCATTAACCACTTACTTGACTTATCACGTGATGGGTTGAATGTCTGTAGAACTGACTTGCACACTCGGCAACCCGTCCGCGTCTTGCGGTGGCTCGTCCTGGCGTGAACTTCACGAGGCGTTGCTATTTCCGGCGGCGGCTCTGCGACCCGGTTAGCAAAGTGCCGTTGGACAAGTTTCGGGGGGCGGGAGGGGGAGGGAGGTGTGTTACGCTGCTTGCTGCGGATTTCTCGAAAGATGACCGAGGGCTGGAGAGAGGCCATTTCGATGGCTGGCGAAGCTTTGCAGGTAGATGCAGCTATGAGGAGGGCCAGTCACGGCGGGCTGTGACCTGACCTGTGACGGGGGCGTTTGGAGAAGAAGTCGACAGGCGCAATGTGGTGGGAGAGAAGAGCTGTCGTTCGATCTCACAGAGGGCTTGGCGAGATCCGACACGCTAAACCTCAGCTGCGCCGTGCGGTTCCGGCAGGCGTGCAGTTCCGGCATTGGAATGCGAGTCTGCGCATCACCATCCCCGGCCCCTGTCCCCGCAAAGCCTTCCGGATCGATCGGCACCCCTGTCGCATCTTTAGCGAGTACGATTTGGCCAATCACTCCCGCGGCGTTCCTTCCTTCAACCGTTGAGAATCTGAAAATCGGATAATTTACCCGTCAGTCAATTTCCAACTCCGGCGATGGGCACAGCTGACTCAGCCTGTCAGCCCTCAGCCGTCCCTCGAAGCCGGTCCACACTTCGCTTCGTAGTAGTCGCGCCGGAGCCTATTCGAACTTCGAAGAAGCGGTCGTGTTCGTCGCCCTACAGCGACGCCACAACCGGTTAAAATCGGGGAGAAGCAAGTAAGATTCCCCCGCCAGGTCCGTGACGCCTTTCGCTGTCGGAGTGCAGAGTATCACCACCAAATGTGAGATCACGGTGCCTGTAGATGACGTGACGGCCTGCCTTCTTTCCAATCCACAGGGCGAAATCAATGTTAGATTTAAGGTGACTGTGACCGTGTCTTGAAGGGTGGTCAGACTATCACCTGCCTACGGCGCTTGCCATTCTTCAGCTGCATCCAGTTAAATACTGGCCTGTGCTGTCTAACATTGATGCGGCCCTGACGATGCATGCCTCGACTGCAGTAACCAATCAGAAGCGCGAGCAAGGATAATGCGAACGCACCAACCAGAAATGCGGACATTCTGGAAAATCAAAAGATTTGCGACCTCTTGATATTGTGCGACTGCGCCTAAACGTGGGCACGTTGGCACTGACGACGACTGTGACGATGGTGGCAGCGTGAGTTTCACTTTTCTCCCTCTATTTAGTATTGGGTTTTGATCTCTATCCGTTGTTGTCCTTCCCAATCATTATCTTCGTCTTCACCCCCCTTCTCCCCCTCCGATCCCCAGCCCGGAAAACCATCAAAACCAGCACAGCAAGCACGCGATTTTCTGTGAGAACGCATCACGATCATTACAACCCATTCTGTTCTATGTACTGCGCGTATTGCGAGATTTCCTCGCAAGGCTAACTCCGAGCCCACCATGGGCAACACAGCGAGTCAATGTCCGGGTACGTTCTTTCTCGACATTTCCCATCACCTAGACTAATTCCCGTCAGCTCTGGACGATCCAGCCATGCAATGGCCCTATTGCCCTTCTTTCCCGGCAGCCGTTGCCATCACCGCTTGTTTCGCCACTCTCACTGTCGCGCACTGTTTCCAAGCGATCATATACCGTAAAAAGTTCTGTTGGGTCATTTGTATGGCCACAGCCTGGGAGACGGCGGGGTTCACAATGCGGCTCCTGGGCGCGAGAGATCCACGAAAGCAGACTTTTTCCATCGGTTCAAATCTTTTGATTCTTTTATCGCCGCTGTGGGTAAATGCCTTTGCCTACATGGTAGTGGGACGCATGATATATTATTGGCTGCCGAATAGGTCAGTCTGGAAAATCAAGGCGCGTACAATGACGGGGTGGTTTGTGTGGCTGGATGTTATTACATTCTTTATACAAGCTACGGGTGGGAGTATGATAGAAAACGATGATCCCAAACAAGCGAAGCTTGGACTGTATATCTGTAAGGCGTGCCCGACTTGTGTATAAATCCTACAAATCCATTGTTTCTAATACTGCTCTTGCTAGATATGGGTGGAATTGGCCTCCAACAGGGTTTCCTAATTCTGTTCGTCCTCATCATGATAAAATTTCATCTCGACGTCCGCCGTATCGGGCGCCATCAACCCACTTCTTGGCGGCCCCAACTCTATTCCCTATACGTCGCCCTTACTCTCATCACTGTGGGTATCCCCTTCTAAATACATTGCCATGTTCCAGAAAAGAAAAGAAACTGATAATAACAGGTTCGCATTATCTTCCGCCTAGTGGAATTTTCCTCCGGTATTAACGGACCCATCCCCAAAAATGAATCCTACTTTTATGCCCTCGAGGCGACGCCCATGGTCCTAGCCATCGGAACTTTCGCCGTCATCCACCCAGGCCGCACGTTAACTGGCTCCGAAAGCGAATTCAGCAGATTGATCATCGAGAAGGGTAAGCGGAGGTGGTGGTGCTGTGGCCGCCGCGCTAGGACGAAGCTTGATCCGGATTTTGAGATGAATAACTGGGTTGAAGATGGGTCTAGAAGTCCACCGGGTGCGAGAGAAACTCTCCCCCTCCATGAGCCAAGGCGTAGTGGTGAGCGGCGTGGCGGCAAGCGGGAGCATCGCAGCCACAGACATCACAGCCGAAGATATAGCAGCCGCCGGCAGAGCGACAAGCAGGTGTTGTGGGATCCAGTTCGGGCGGCCTAAGTCAGCAGAGCAGGTCTTTGGACGCTGATCTTAGGGGGTTCTGGCGGATATACTGTCGCCGCTTGAGTTGGCTCTGAGTGCTTTAGAAAAATTTATAACAGGAGAGGATGTAATATACTGTATTGATTGTCCTATAAGATAATATCTATAGGTGTAAGGTACGTCTGGAAGCGGTTTGCGCATATATCTTATAGAAAAAAACATCATATCCTCTAAACTCGGTTCTGGTTTTCCGAAGCCCCCAACCTCCTTAATAGAACGCCTTGGAAATCCCAGAAAGTAAAATATTCAATCTATACAGTTACTATTTTGGAATTCTTTTCTAGAAGCTGTCATCCTTTGAACCCGAGGACGCTCCACTAGACGGCACCGACGACCTGCCTGAACTCTCAATCTCGGCGCCCGCCTCGACCAGTATGCGAACACACTCCTCGTGCCCGCTCGCCGCCGCTCGATGCAGCGCCGTGAAGCCTTGGTCATCGACCCTGTCGATAAAGGCCTTTGTGCCTCCTCCACCCATCTGGCCGTCTGCCGTGAACTGGCTTATATCTTCACTCAGGACATGCTCGACCACTGCTTCGTGGCCCCGCTCAGCGGCAAGGTGCAGGACGGTTTGGCCTGCCTCGTTGGGTGCTGTTAAATTAGCGCCTTTTAAGAGTAGGAAGCGCACAATGTGCAGGTGGCCGTTCGTGGCGGCTTGGTGGAGCGGCGTGCCGCTCGCGGAGTTCCCGGGACTTAGCAGGGTGGATTGCGGCGTAGGGACACTCTTGCTCATGTGGCGTGAGTGTGGCCCGCGTTTTGCTTGACATCTTTTCGCTGGGAGGTGGAGTGTGGATTTTGTATACTTGGGGCTGAGAGTGGGAATTCGAATGCGTGTGAATTTGGGTGGGACGGAACCAACGCTGAACGCGGATTGCGTTGCGCTGTCTGGCGCGGGCGGCCTGGTACTTGCAGATGCGTGTCGGGTACGATATTGCAGCTGGGGGTGAGTGGGAGTGGTTGGGCCAGAGGATTGCCGGTCGTATGTCAGAGTCGCATGCTGTCCTTGGGAGGGGAGATGTTAGCGGTGACGCCGAAGGAGGTGTATTGTTGATGTTGAGATTGAGGAGATGGCGCTCTGTTGTTTTGTGCTGGGTTTAAGCCAAAGATG
Source organism: Halenospora varia (assembly GCA_020726485.1). Classification (NCBI taxonomy): domain Eukaryota; kingdom Fungi; phylum Ascomycota; class Leotiomycetes; order Helotiales; family Solenopeziaceae; genus Halenospora; species Halenospora varia. The sequence goes on from JAHEWH010000085.1 coordinate 7,504, forward strand.
TATTGGTTAGGCTCTATTTGCGTGGTCAAACTGTCCATTTGGATTTCTGCATGACCTGATACCGAGATTTCATTTGACTGGGAAGCCAGTAGCAATTACTATCGGGCTGGGTCACTACCGGCTGGGAAGCTGGATAGGTAGAAACATTCTGCTGCTGTAGTAGCACGTCGTCCTCATCATTCTCTTCCCGAGAGAGTGTAGCTGCATTAAGGCCAACCCCTTTCGAAAAGGCATTGTCGAGCTGTTCGAGTTGCCGTAGGCGTTGTTTGATGTTGTTTCCTGTTAAAAGACCAACTATTACCAGCGATAAAATAAACATTAAAGGGCTATGTGACATACGGTAGTTTCTTTGAGCAAGTCGGTTCTGTATTCTCCTCCTCTCTGCAGCATCTGTTGTTTTCGTCCAGTTCTCGTCTAGTTTTGACGAAGTCGGCATTACTGCTCCTTTTTATTTAAGTTTTGAATTTTGAGATTATTTCCACAAAGTATAGTGTTGAAGCCATGAATGAAACATAAAAATCATGAACAGGTCCGAAAATCCTGAACGAGACCCGAAAACACTTACTTATACTCCTAGTTGCGGCGCATTCTTTTATGAAGTGATTATGAAAATCGGGTAACATGAGGATCAGGATGCATGGGCAAACCGGTCCAGTCAGCAAACCCTTTTCCCGTGAGGTCTGAGTGAGGATTTCCTATAATCGTAAGTAATGGCGGCGCTGAGGGCACTAGGAAAGCCACAAAACAGGATATTTACCATACCACCCCTTCGGAGGCACAAATCAGTGAGGGGTATTGGCACTATCCAGGGCCAACCCCTGCGTCAGCACGCTTATCCAAATAAGGAAACTGGTAAGCTTTATCTTAATTATAGCTCCCCGCAGACCTCACGACAAGGCACATATGTGCAAGACCTTACCTTACTTCCTGAAGAGACTTTAAGGCTGAGATTCTTCAAGAAGAAAATACTATTAAAAGTATAATTTATAGTATTTAGAAGAAGGCCAAATCTAGATGCGATTATGGATATGCGTATGCCCACGGTCAACCGGGCACTCAAGAGCTGGGCACTACTTACCTAGAAAAATCCCAGCACCAATTCTACTTTTATCCTAAAAGCCTAAGATACTGGCTTACTTGAGGTTTTTTATATATACCTATCCTCTAGATATTTCTAGATATTTCACGATTTAGAAGTTGATCAATCACGTGCTTTTATAATAAAATACCTCAAAACTTAAATAACTTTAAATTAAGTAAACAAAGTGCTTTAAGATATATAAACTCTTAGAAAGGCAAATAGTATAATTACCTAGTTAGCTACCTAAGTAATTGCTTGCGTGATTTCTTATGTCTATGAAGAATATTATTAGGGAACTGGGCAGGGTTAACCTGGCTTAGGTACCTAAATTACCCCGCCCTGAACATCCACCTGTATCTGACACGTTTTGGCCTGGTGTATCCACGTGGACAATCGGTGTAATGGCCAGTGCGTCACTCGCTTAGTATTTTTAGCGTTGATTGTAACGTGACCTATCCCTCATTTTCCTGTCGTCAGGGAACTATAATATCCCACCAATCACTTTCTTATGCAACTATTATGTAATCATAGACCGAACGGAGCCTTTATAAAAGGCTTCCGACTACTAATTAAATGAAGGGCACGTTTGCACCCAGCTTTTAGTTCACATTCCCTACCAAGCGTCAAGAAAAGCAATTTTCATATAAATTCAATAAAACACTATAGGCCAGGTACGTAAAACCGTTCGTAAAGAGCTTCTTCCTACTAAAATAGCCGAGGTCTAAGTGAGATATATAAACGGAGAGTCTATTACATCGCTAGCTTCTTCTTTTTAACGATCCCACTTGACAATATCCTCTTTCCTGAACCGGCGTAAGGTAGCGCCTAGAACAGGATTGAATACGCTCCTAAGACAAACCCCTTCGAAAAAAAGTTTGAATCCAGACGATCGAGCACTTGTACGTTATCCTTTAAAGTATCCAAAAGAGAGTCTTAAATCACTAGCTATACCAAGTAAGAGTGGCCATAAGGTTTCTATCCCTACGGTCTAAAAAGTCATTGAATCCTACTGAAATGCCAAGCGCAAGCCTCGCCAAAAGTCCTACCTCCGTCCTGAGAATAAAAGAAGAGAAACAAGTGATGTAAAGCGGTGGAGCAGATTAAAAGGAACTATAATAGGGTCTATTTGTCCGATATGTATTTAGAAAAGATAGGACGGTTATATACTATATACGTGACAAGGGGACCAGGGGATGAATATTTGGACTAAAACTTATAACCTACCTTCAAATCTGGGCATGTATATGTAGAGTGACGAGTGTTTAGTCGAGCGGGGGCGGGGTAAAGTCCAGGAGTAGTGTTTCGGAATCGGGTTAAGGTCAGGGAAGAAGGCCGGCTAATCTATCCTTGGAGTTTCATGTTTAACGAACTAATCTTAGACCTTGCAGGTAGTATAGATAGAGGTATTATCCTTCATGAAGATCTACCCTGGGTCTTCCATTCCCTCGTACCAGGGTGCCTGCAATTTATGGCTCAGGTATACCACCTGGTGCTAATCAAATTCTACATGGGTCTCGCAAAGCCAACGTAATCCGCAGAAAGCATGTTCGATTCTCGCCTCTTCAACAGAATATCCGGCTTCGATAGCGGTTTCAATGAAGATCAAGCGCCTCTACCAACAGCACAGTCTCTTCCACGCTACCCTAACCTCATCCTCAACATGGACTCCGACTCCAGCTCCTCCCTCTCCCTCTCCCCCGAAGACCCTTTCTCCGCGCCAGCACTACAAGTGAGTCTTTGCTTCCCTGAAAATATAGAATTGAAGAGGAAAGAAAAGAAAGTATTAAGCCGGACTTCTGCCTGATAGAATAACAAGGCCTCCTGGGTCAAAACGTGATGGATTGATCTGCTTCGAACGTGGGGGCCAGAAAGACGAAGAAGGGCAAGGTGTCTAGGACATCGATGTACGAGTCCGCAGAGTACCTATGCTTCTTGCACTCGAAATCCCTATCCAGGACATGAAGATCAGACCGTCCATATCCCTAAAAGCATCCCCAGACCATAACACTCATACCCTCTTTGCTTTATATGTCTGGATCTGTTGGTTCCTAAGGCAACTACCTTAAGCATGGCTTTATCTCCTACTCCTATATATGTATCAATACCTTCATTATTTTAATCAATAGCTTTCTACCATTCCTTGATCGGACAGGATCATCTCTGGGTCCCAGTTTTAGACTGCCGTCGAGCAGATCTAGTGGGCCCTGGAAAAAATGGTCATAGAGTAATACCTAGAGCTCTCCTAAGGAAGCGGTAAAGCAGAGGCTGATTTACTTTACTCGCTACAACTCCTTTCTAATACAAATAGGCAGGATAAATATATACAAACGGTACATAAGTAAAATATCTAATTAGTGCGATAAATTTATCTAAGCCTGCAGCCCTTAAAGCAAATATTACGCTACATCCACAAAGAATGCTCGCCCTGAGTACATCCTTCCTCCTTTTCGTCGTCGTAATCTCATGTTCTAACCCTAAGAATATATCCAAGTTGTCGCATCGAGAGATTATTTCCATGCTCGCAAATTCGTAGGTCTCAGGAACGGATAATCTGTAGTTTATAATTTCATCATCCAAATCTGAGGACACTCCAAGTAAGCCATAAATCATATCTCGGGGGTCCGTGACATGCGGTGTTTGTAGAGGCGAGCCAGCTGGAGAAATCCTTGTCTTTGTCTGCTTTTCCTAAGCCTTTCTATTGTCGAGATCTCTACCATGCGGTTTTCAAGATCGGGCAGTGTGTCAATGACCGAAGTTTTATCATTCATGTTGGTACAACATTTCGGGCAGCGTAAGAAGAAGCTTTCAACAAGAGAGTTCAGGACTTGGCCAGGTATTGTGAACTTACCACAGGTGAATACCACTTCTTTTGCTTTCGCGATTTCTTGTAGTGTCCACATACGGGTCCACCATGAACGGCAGAAGAAAACGAATGAAGCCAAGTCTTGAAGATCATGTATGGCATCTAGAGCTTCTCCTCCAGCGAACACATGGCCTTTTTGCAGGGTCCAATGAATCTTGTTATCTCCAGCCATGCGACGAAAAAATTCGACTCTCTCCGTACTGTCATCTGCAACACCCAACCACACCACAACCTTACTAGCTTTTTCGTATATTGAACCCATCATACGGACTTGACCATTTCGCTCTTGTATATGTATATTTCTTAGGGTTGATACATACTGCGTCAACCCAAAGAAGCCGGCTGCAATCTTTATCTCATAGTCGTCGTAGTGCCGCTTCGGAGATTACGGGTTGCCTCGAAGTCCTCTCCACAGACTTGTATTGGAGTTGTTCCTTTGATCTCGCCCCACACATAAGAGAGCGCTTCATACGGGACGGAGATTTGTCCATCTTCTTGAAGAGAAATGACCTTCAGAACGCAAGATACCCTGTCTTTGGATTGACCGGGTAGCAATTCTAGAAGTCTGATTTCTTGTTTTTTGACATCAAGATCTTGTTCGTAAAAGGCAAGAGCCATGATTGGTGACTTAGTTGTTGCTTTTCTCTTGAGGTTTAATGTCAATGACTCAAAATTAATTGATAGAGCTTGAGTTCAGTTGAAAAGCCTCTTCATCCACGACCGGTGACGCCAACGCACACTGAATTCAGGTTGACACAACCCCAGCGCCCCATATTCTGTGAAGGACTACGCTCAAAGCCTTCCTTCGACAACACTACTACTTACAGCTATATGAGTGCGCAAACAAATCCTTATTTTCTTCTTGATTAAAGCCCGAACATGACGTCGTTGCATCTCGCAGCATTCCATGGGAACAATGGCATAATTAACAAGCTGCTAAAGGAGGGAGCGGATATCAATGTCGTGACCCAATATTATGGAACTCGGGTTGATGGCAGTAACCAGGGCCAGCCAGTTCCAAACCATGAAATTTCTCATCGAGAAGGGAGCAGATATACATAAGACCAACTTGGAAGGATCGACGGCACTCTACATTGCAGCTTCGGAGGGCAACATCAAAGCAATTTCACTTCTTTTGGGATCAGGCGCACAACTGGAGATTGGGCACGAGGATGGGCGAACACTATTGCATGCGGCTATTACAGAGGGTCATGTTGAAGCTAGTCGGTTTTTGATTGCAGAAGGGGCCGAACTTCATTCAAACAAGTTTCATGGATTTGTATCACTTCATGTTGCCATCGTTACGAAGAACGGGACAATTGCAAATCAGCTGTTAAAGCCAAGAGCTGACATCGAGACTGGAAACGAGTACGGACCAACACCTCTGCATGTTGCCACCATGCAAAAGAGCATTCTAATGATTCAGCTTTTACTTGGCAAAGGTTCTAACTTGGAGTCAAGAAATTACAGCGGAAACACCCCTTTGCTCGTTGCTGCGACCATCGGAGACGAGGCAATTGTGCGGTACCTCCTCGAGGAAGGGACAGATATCAATTCTAAGGACGACAGTGGCAGGTCTTGACTCTTTAGTGCGGCTATGGGTGGGAATGAAATGTCCTTCAACTCTTTTTAGAAAAAGGAGGGAATGCCATAGAGGAAGACCCAACTTGATGGACACCATTACACCAAGCTGCCCGGAGTGGACATGTTGAAATAGTACTGATGTTGAATAAGCATGGCGCAGACGTAAGAAAGAGTGATGGGGCAGGAGAGACACCACTACACAGTGGTGCTCGAGGAGGATCCGAGGAAGTTGCGCAATTGTTACTCGATCACGGTGCCGACATCAACGCAAAGGATGCGATTAGTAGCACACCCCTCTTCGACGCGAAATCATACAGGAAAGATGATATGGTAAACTTCCTGATTGGCCAGGGTGCTGATGCATCACTGACAGGCCATCTTCATTTTGAAGAAATTGAAGACGATGCTGGACACAAAGGTGTTATTCAGTTGCAAATTCTAGACGGAGCGAGCCTAAACGGAATTATAGGTGGCTGCAAGAACTTATAAGAAAATGGTAGATGCTGGTTCGAGCGTTGAGATAGGAGATGCGACATGGATGAAATCAGTCTTGTAGAAAGATTTCAATAAATTTGAGTCTGCCAGATCCCTGGAAAATCAGCAGAAGGTTCCCGGTAAAGAAGTTCAAGCAGGAGGGCTTGTGGTTAAACACAAATTTGTGTATCTGTTAAATATGACGTAGTCAGCGGCTTCAAAGCTGCAGATATCTAGTTATCCAGCCACTTCGAGGCTGCTACCGCCGAGATTTCCAAAACACTCCCCAGATCATCCATAGTTATCTTCTCCCTCCTATCTGCAGCCAAAGCCTTGCATGAACCCAGCACATTCTTGATCTGTCGTCCATTCAGCCCCAATTCTGCCAACTCTTTGTAGTCCAAATCTCTGATATTAAGCTCTGCAGCTAGATGCGTTCCAAAATTGCCCCAGATTCGCTCACGGGTCGCTGTCTTGTGATTTGAATATGCTAGAGTGATGTGAATTCTGGAGTGGAACGCGTCATCGAAAGTTCGGACGCGGTTGGTGGCGAGGAATAAAATCCCTTTGTAATATTTGAGGAGGCGCAGGAAAATGGACACGAGAGCATTGCGCTGAACATCATGTGGGGTGCGTTGTTCCAGGAATACATCTGCTTCATCAAGAAGTAGAACTGCTCCGAATGAACTTGCAATGTCAAGAACACGCTCAAACGATTCTTCAAGAGCAGGAGGGGTCGTTCCAAGTTCACCACAAGTAACAACATAGAGTGGACGATGGGCATACTCGGCCACAGCTTGTTTTTTAAGGTCAGCTTGTTAGACAGTCATGGTTGCTAGATGCACGTACCCTCGGCGGTCATCGTCTTTCCTACTCCCGGGGCCCATGAAGGAGGAGAACAATTCCTTGTCCTTTGCCTACCCAAAAATTAGGTTTGATAACAAGGGATTATCTGTCAGACCTGCCTTTCACAAAATCATCAAAGCCTGCGCCATTCGTATGATTTTTCACCAAGATCTGGACAAGAGTCTTGGTGGCACTGGGAAGCACTAGCTGAAAAAATATATGCTCGTCAAAGATTTTGTCGCTGACGTTTGCGATTTTTCCTTGGTGGGAATTCTTGTCCCCTAATGAGAAGAACGGTATTTTATCCGTGCAAAATTTCAGATGGTGCTCTGTTAGCTCGTTATCAACAGTTCATCTTAGGGTTAGGGTTAGGGTTAGGGTTAGGGTTAGGGTTAGGGTTAGGGTTAGGGTTAGGGTTAGGGTTAGGGTTAGGGTTAGGGTTAGGGTTAGGGTTAGGGTT
>JAHEWH010000086.1:0-14559 GCA_020726485.1 Halenospora varia
TAACTGTTGCGTAGTGTGGTGTAATATCACAGAAGTGCAAGTAAGCATATAAAGGAGCATTTAGGTAAGCATAGAGTTAGTTAAATAGACGCTTGATCTTTTACTAGAGAGAGAGCATAGCTATATATACTACAAAGTGCCTGCCAAGCCTACTATAAGCTGCCTATATGCGTGCGGTGAGTGTTTCTGCCAGAGCTGGTAGAGCACATAAGCTGGCTCATGCGACAATAATATATATATTATCTTATTATATTTTAAGATATAGTACTTTAGATATAACTATTTTATAGTATAGTCTTTTAATGAGATATAGTACTATCGGTAATTAAAGTGGAGGTGGAGTAGATGGTGATGAAACAGAAGCAGTCCTGGTGCTTGTCGTGAAGACTGTCAAGGTTGAAGTAGCAGTGTTCGTCTTGGTTGTGAAAGCTGTTATAGTGGCAGTAGTCGCACACGCAGGTGATCCCTTGTCCAAATCTACCGGCGATGCGCCAGACAGGCTCAAGATAGAGATGATGAGCAGTAACTTTTGAAAGAAAGTAAGAGCGCCATGTCTAATGAATGAGGTGTCGTGTCCAAGGATAGCGCGTGAGAAATATCCGAGATCAAACTATGCTTGGGGACTAGGAAGGGCTCGACGAGAAAGAGAATATAAAGAGTACAAGGCTATCGAGCCACCGCTTTCACAACCTCAGACGTAATCGATGACTACGAACGAGTTTTTCAGTTGGAGGGAGGCATCTGCAACCAACACTTGTCATCGACGAATACGACCGTTATTGCAAGTCTGAATACATTTATGGTTTTAGAAGTGCACTTGCCTAGTCGTTAAGAGGAGAGACAACAAAAGAACTGCCCAAACTTTAACAAAAAACGGCCGTGAATATCCTATCAATTCCTGCAATGTCTGCCGAACCCGAACAACTCTTTTCCGGGGGAAAAACCACCATTACGGATTGCAGAAATCGACTTAGGAGTGATACAGTTGGAACTTTGGAGTGTTTGAAATCACGGTTTAGATACGAGATTTTCAAGGTGATCATATTTTAGTCGTGGTTTTTGAACGAGGAATATATAGGATATATTGCCACACTGGCAGTATATTGGGTTCTCGGCAATACGGTACGATATCGAGCAATTCTATGTGGGGTAATATAATACTCACCTCTCAACAATACAATAATATTGTGAAGGGTCTATATTACCAACATACCTACGGTTTATATTATTAGCAACACTGATCTAATGGAATATCATACATTCCAATACTCTCGCTTTAAACCGCTCGGACCCCCTTGGTCATCACTGGTGCTGATGCCGCAATGTCTTCCACTTGCTCTGCATGAATCAGCTGCTTCTCAGCCTCCTTTGTAATGATGTCCTTCTCCGCCTGGCTCTCGAACACTGCAAATAATATTGTCAGTAACTCCCTACAAGCAAGCGATAAACAAGGACTTACAGAAAGTCAACTCCTCCAAAGTCCGATTGTACGTTTCCGGGAATATGAACCAGATGAACACCCACTCGACACAGAGCCAGACCACGTAGGTAATGAGATACTTCCAGCCAATGCTGTCGAGTCCTATTGGATTGACGAAAGTCGAGAAGAAGCCTGCCGACCGCCCGAACAGCTGGAACCATGCAATGCCTTTGGTGCGTACGTAAAAGGGGAAAATCTCAACAAGGTAGACATAAGTCAAGGCATTGTACCCGATGGTATATGCGGGGCTGTACAGGAAAATCAACACGATAACCACGATTCCAGCGGCATTAGATCCCGTGATGAATTGCCGCGCCTGCGCAATGGTCCAAGCCGTGTATACGCAAAGTAGGCACGAGACACAGATGAGGAACATTCGGCGGCGCGGATAGTGAGAGACGAACGTTGCCAGTGTAATCGCAACGATCAAGCCCCAGGCTTGCAAGCCGACATTGATCTTGTTCTGCACGAAAGGATCCGTATAGCCGATGGCAAGCAGGATTTTGACTAAGTAGTTACTGATGAGCGAGTTCCCTGAGAATTGGGTGAATAGGCCAAGGGCCATTCCTATAAGAGTACGGCGTCGCATGCCAGCGCTTTGGAAGAGTTCGAGCCATCCTCGCTTTCGGGATTCGTTTTCGATCTCCAGGGCTTTCTTAATCTGGGCATATTCGGCGCGGGGAAGCTCAGCTCCCTCATCACCCTCGGCATGGTATTTGATGAGAATTGCCAAGGCTTCATCACCACGGTCTTTCGATATGAGCCACTGCTCGTGACATGAACATTAGTCTCTGGCCGGTTCTAGCCTGTGTGGTTGAGGATTTACTTACACGAGGGCTCTCGGGGAGAAAGAAGATGAAAGCCAACTGGATCAGGGACGGGCAAGCTTGAAGAATACTGGGTAGACGCCAGCTCCAGTCCGTCTGGATTTTCAGCGTCCGAAGCGTGATACCGGCTGCGATGATTGATCCAACGTTGTATGATGCATTAAAGAAGGACCCAAGGATTGCTCTTTCTTTAGGATGGCCAAGCTCTCCAATCAAGGCAGCACCAGCGACAATGCAATATACAATGCCATGGCCTAGAAAGATTCGTGCGAATACCCACATGACAACTTGAAAAGTCAGTTTATGATCCAAAGTGCGATTTCAAGGAATGCTGAGATTATGGCTGAAGCCAAGACATACAGTTCACAGCGAAGGCTTGCATAATAGAGCCCCCAACCATAACGAGAGAACCCCAGATGATTGAACCCCGACGACCGAAGTGATCAGACATCAAAGTGACAAATGGGAGCGCAGTGATTGCCCCAAGATTGTACGAAGCCGTTAGGATCCCGAGAGACGCCCCTTTAGGATGCCCAAAGAAATTTTGCCAGTACTTGAGAGACTGTATGCCGTTCATCAAAGATGAATCAAAGCCAGAGGTCGACTCAATACCGATACAGCATGGAACAAGGATCAAGTACAGGTAGCGCAGATTGGGCTTCTTGTACCATGGTGTTTTGTCATCGGCGATGAGCCGCTCGATGACGGGGTCTGAGGTTCCTGCGACGACCATTGCGAAGGAGGTGAAGGTGTCCCAGTAGAAGATAGTTGTAAGTTGGAGGGTATGCGAGCTGTAATATAGCAACTTGGACTCACTTAAAGGCTGCCTTTATAGACATTTTGATCGCCTGGTGACCCGGGTAAATTGATACCGCATACTCATCAACGCGCCTACCCTGGACGCGGGGAAGCTTGTGTTCGACGCTCAAGGGTCTTACACCATATTCCTCGAGTCCCAGTAACCGCCACTACCAGTTTTGGGCATCATTGGCTAGGAAATTGTTAATTCCTAAGACCTCTTCTTGGCTGGCCGTCACTCGTGCAAAAAGCATTGACGCGCTTGAGAAGTTTCCTCAAAAGCGGAAAATACATTTCTAGAACGGAAGAGGAGGTTGAAAATAACGAAGGTGGGATACTGTAACGAGACTACAAACCTCGCCACAGTGAAAGGATCTAAAGTCCAGATACCCGCGTCCCAGCCATATCAAATAAATCAGTTTACGGCGTTAGCCGACTTTTCCTTCAACATCTGTTCCAATTCCTATAACCCATAAATCCGTCACGTGTGCCCCATATCTTCGTCGGGGTGACGATATGATCCCCCAGTATTCCATATAACTGGAACTGCGGGGTCAGGGGATAGCCAAATAAGCAAGGGTGGCGCGTTGGACGAGAAAAAAGCTATCGGGCTGTCTATTTGAACAAGAGCCCAGACTAATTGGAGACACGGCTATTGAAGGGCTTATAGTTTCCGTCGTACTCAATAGCCACCTGTCATGTAGCGAGTCAAGTGGAAGGAAGGCGTTCAGTTTCATTTCCTCGTCGGATCTAAGCAATATCGTAAGTGCGATAACTTGTGGAGCTTGTTGAATTCTTCCGCCTTGGCTACCATAAATAATCCGCCTTGGCTTAGCCGCTCCTAAGGTATGCAAAAACGTTGTGGACAGTCTCGGCCCGTGGGAGTAAACTAATGAATCGGTAGTCGTACTTTAAGTGGCTGCCACATGTTCGCGTGCTGCCGAGTGGCGGGCCTGAGATTCGTAAGATAGTTATAAGTCTAGGCTTTTGAAATTTTTCTTAATTATTTTAATATTATTATTTAATTAAATTAAAGCTATTCTTAATATTTTTAATTATTTAAATTAATTATTATAAATATAAGTTATTATATAAGACAGGTGTTATTATAAAAGTATTCTGTATGACGGTTAGCGGGACACACAATCTTTGTCGAGGTGCGCTGCCTCTTTAGGTTTAGCGGTAGCGATTACGCCGTGCCATTTACCGTGCTATACCCCGCCCCCGAATGCCTCGAACCCTCTTGCCGTATCCAGAAGACTTTCGCGTCACAACGTCCACGGCGTATATGTCGTCTCCATCGTCTCTTTCTAACTCCTCTAATCTGCCCCAAATCTCCACTATAGCCCCAAGAGATCGCTCAAGAGGGCGAGATGTCCATATCTACGATGTCAAAGACCCTAGTACAGTACTTGGTGGTCTGATCCTCGCAAATGGTGTCACAAATGCCAACTTCTATTTAATGGTGAAAATTCTTGTCCTGTTTTCGAGCGACTTTGAATTACACACAAACGCAATGTTCAGGTGCGATGGCCGCCGAATTCAGCAAGTCTGGTCGCTGTTTTATGCGACGATTGTCCCAACCTAGGGATCCACAAAGGGGCGCAAGTGCGCTTGCTTTGTCTACCACCAAAGATCTCCTGGCTTAGAACCCACTAGGTGGAGAATAGATGATCTCTACTATACTCTATCGTAGGACCCTCAAAAAAGTGCTGTCTTATTTTTATCTAAACTAAAAAGCTTGTGATGTCTGCCGATATGCTTCCTAGTTAGTAGAATAACATCATTCTTTACTATCTAGAGTTATTATACTAAGGATTTTATTAAATGCTTATAATCTAGATTTCCTATAGTTATAATACTTCCTTTACTTTTCAAACCTTTTAACCCCTATAATCGCCTCTATGCCTCCGAAATACTCTAGCTAGCACTATCTGTTATTGTCTTCTATTACTAACTCCTTTGCTTAACTACTAATTACTACAATATACTTTATCCTTATTTCCTTTATAACAGTAAAGGTATAGGAGTTACAAGGCCTTTAAACACTAAGCTTACCCCGGAGCACTACTACTAGCATCGCCAACACCTTGTCAAGTAGGGGATAGTAAAGAAGAAGCATGCCCCTTCTACTAAAAACAATATTAATAAACTTAAGAAGAAATGGACCAAGTAAGCATTTATAATTGCTTTTAAATTATTTCCAAATTGCTAATAACAAGTAATAGACATTATACATTTTTCAAAAAAGATCAACTCTAATTCTTATAACTTGTTATAAAGGAAGATTTTATAATTTTTATAAAATCGATTTTAGATAATTATCTAAGAGTACAAAAACAGAGCAGTTTGCACTAATATTTTAGGCAGTTCTATATGCTCTAGTAAAGATGTGTTAGCCACAGTTTATATACTAAGACTATAGAAGACATTAACAATATATATACCCCTTAATATCTCTTATATTATAAAAGTGCTAACAACTTTATAATAGTATATTAATAGGTATCTAACAACGGCCTATAGTCTTAACCTTTCTATATATAAGAAAATGGTTATAAATGTGGATAATGTCTATATTATCCTCTATTATCACTAGATTTTAGACGTTTCTATATTCCTAGATAGTTAATAGCACTTATAGCTTGCCTTTCCAGTTCTTGTGTCTGTGTATATAGCTTCTTGACCTAGGGCACTAGTATATGTTAAAAGGAATATTAGGGTCAAGAAAAGAGCCTACCTAACCCCTAATGACAGCTTAGACAAAATGGACATAGACAAGATAGACATAGACAACAACCTTACAAATCTAGAAGAAGATGTCAAAGCTCTAAAAACACTCTATTACAAAGACATTACTCTTGTTCTACTCCTAAATCTAAGGGGTATCTGGGATATCCTTACTATAGAAGTAAATCTCTAATATACTAAAGGACATTACAAGAAACCAAAACGGTAAGCAGGCTAGCTATAAAGAGATTTCTGTGACTAGGAACTAATTCTCTTTAGAAAAGTATTTCTCTTCTTAGAGGTTAACAATCTGGTCTTTGATATAATTATCCTTATACTTATTATTATAATATATAACAATGCCTTTAGGTCTAAGAAAATCCAAAGCATAAGGGACATTTTTTGGCTTTGGGTAAAGCAGCCATATGTCACGCCCGACTAAAGCTTATAGTTACCTAGGCAATCAATATCACAGAAGCTTGCTGATAGATCGTAGGCTCTTCGCCGGGGAAGTTATTGTAGTATTATATTGATAAACTAATCGCTAAAGAGAGAGAGAGAAATAAGCCTAGAGGGAGAGAATCATAACCCCTCTAGCAGGATAGAATATACAGCATGATGTAGGCTGCACCTATATAAAGTGAGAACCTTACACTATAATATAGTCTTAAACTAAAATGAAAAAAGTCTATTTTAAAGACTCCTATTTTCTGCTAGGCGGTTCTATCTATTAATAGAACTCAAACATTATCCCCTAAAGATATAAAGGCTTTATAATATTATACTTATATATATTATCTATAACAATTAGGCTATATAGTTGGCTTTGCTATACTATTAATAGGATATGCTCTTTGATAAGGTGCTGGCAAAGTACTTGATGGTAGGTCCTACTAATTGAATTCCTTATACTAAAATCTTAGTACTGACTTTATTTTAGCCTTAGCAAGCCAAGGCATTTTCTAGCAAGTTATAAACCACAAGGATATAGGGATTTTTTAGGCGTATATAAATGAATATATATAATTTGATATACAAGCTGTGTTTCTAGGACGGCCATCCTTAGATGCTACTATAAAAGCCACTAGCCACAGAAGTCGCTATATTGACCTGCAGGCCCTGACCATACTTAATGCTTCTTGCTAGTAGCCGCTTAGGATATATGTAATAGTCATAAAGTGTAGGCAGCTACAAGATAGTCTATTTATAGAGGCAAGGCAGGTATTTGGCAGCATCAAAAAGGCAGCAGGTATAGAGATTTACAAGGCATATTTGTAAGCTTGTGCAGCCCTACAAGCCGTTAAGGTTAAGTTATAAAGGGGTAAGGTAAAAAAGTCTTATAACAAGTTTTTTGATATAATCGATATAGATAAGATCAACAAACAGCTAGACCTGTCACTTCTTAATTTAGAGAAGAAACACTAGAAGCCTAAAGTAGTGGAATATATCCTGCTAGAAAGAAAGCACATTACTAAGTTGATCTGTGAACAACTTGTAGATTCTACTAAAAAAGCTGCTCTTAAGCACCAAATCCTTATAATTAAAGCATTAGTGGCCCTTTATAAAGTGCAAGAGGCATAGCCTTAGCAGACATGTGCCTATAACCGTACCTAGGGTATTATAGACAAAGACATAGCAACACTTATAGAGCCTAATCTGCTAGGCATGATCTACTCTAGCAAGTAGTGCCCCTTCTGCTTTAAAGAATTCTGCCAACCTTGCAAAATGTATAAGCATACTAAAAATCAGCATCTCAAACTATATAAAGTCAATAAGCTGATCCCTTGTCCAAATCCGGTATGTGACAAGGAAGGAGTTATCCTTAATAGTTATAAGCACTTTAAGAACCATGCCGCCACTATATACAAGAGCTTTCTCTTTAATAAGTACAGGAAATAAGATTTACTTGTTTAGTGCTATCTTGTTAGTTAAGGCCGGTAGGAGGGGTGACTATAATGTTTCTTATACCTTAGATAAGATAGCAGTAAGGCATTACAGGCAGAGAGGCATATAAGAACCAAATCCTATTTGAAGATCTAAAGCTAAGGAAAGAAGAAGCTGCTTATAGGGAGCTAGGCAAGCTTATAAGTAGTTAGGACCCTATACCTTTACTGACCTAAGATAGTAAGGGTCTCTTCTCAAGCATCCCTATAGTAGGTCGGAAGCTTGCTATATAATTCTGGACATTACAAGACAGGTAGTAACCAGGCCACATTGTCTTATTATCCCCCCCTCTAAAAGAAGCTTGCCCTCAAGCTTGCTGTTATAGGTATACTCCTGTCTAAAGCTCCTTCTAGCTCATTATAGCAGTTGATCCCTTGCTCCCATGCCCTTATCTAGTCTCCTAAGCGCTCTGGTGGCCCTAAGAGCTCTTGGTAGGCCAGATAGAAGTCTTGGAGCTTGTGAGGACTGTATAGAAAGTTCCTAACAGGGTACTGTAACAATATAGGGATAATGGCTAAGCATAGCCGGGTACTTAGTAATGTCGGTTAGTATTGTAACAGAAGTATGGCAGTTAGGTGGTTGTTTACTTAGAAGTGAACTGTTACTTAAATAGGTAAACAAAGCTTGTATTAATAACTAAAGTAAGTTGAGCACAAAGCTCCTATCTAAGAAAACTATCTAGACTTATATAGAACCTTTATACTCTAGAGTCCCTGATAAGGGAGCCTAGAATAAGGAGCCAGACTTCTTCTTCTAGGCTCTAACAAACAGGACTCTATTATATGACCTTGTTATATGATTTCCTTGTGCCGTCTCCCAAGTTCCTATACTGTATAGTAGCCAAGCCTTAGGCCTAGGTTGCATATAATAATGAAATCATGACACTATCCCCCTTCCGTACTAGCATAGTCCTGACGCTTAAGATAATCTAAAGAAATGTTAACAACTGCCTATAGTTGTCTTCTTCTTTTAACTATATCATCTATTGCCCACACAAAGAGGAAAGAGCGCCTAGTGCTTGCAATATATATAGAAAATTCAAATTGTCCTGCTCAGACTTGCTCTTACTGTCAAAAGCAATCTTGTAAGTGTCTGTTAGACCTTATAAAGTCCTCTTACTGTTCTAAGTATGTTTGTTCTAAGCAATCCTATAATATTACAGGTTATTAGAAGGTATGGCCTTCTGCTAAAGTGATGTGTTGTTTCTTTCTTGGTCCTTGCCAAAAGCAACTTCTGACGCCCCCTAAAAGTCCTCCTACCAACCCCTTTATATCCTGGCTTCCTGCCTTTAAGCTGTCTGGGGTAGAGTATAATACCTCTAAGCTGTCCTTTAACCCTAGTCTAGAGTATTAGGCAACCTGGAATACTAGCAGCAGAACATTATAACCTTCTTAGGGCAGTTAAGATTTGCCTTTAGTTCCTATATGTTTTCTGATTATAAGTATCCTAACCATTTAACTAAGTATTTAGGCTAGTTCCTAACAAACTTATAGTCTAATATTTTTTTAATGTTATATTTGGCTTCTAGGTTAACTAGTTAGATTTCTGTCTTTAGAGCTAGTAATGCTTCCTTTAGTGCTGGTTTAAGAAGAGATATATAAAATGTTAGATAGATGTTTATTGTCTTTAGCAAGGCCAACTTATAATTTAAAGGTCCTTTAATATGTTTAATCTTAAATGGTCTAAGTTTTTTATAATCTAACTTGTTACTTAGTTGTTTTGTCTAAATGTTCTTTTGTATAAGATAGACTTTATCCCCCTTCTTTAGTGTTGGCTCCTGACTATATCTTATATTATAATAGTATATATTCTTTTTTATAACAAATTATAGCTTGTCTGCTAGTTTCTTATATAGTTCCTTAATACAAATAACCTGGATTTAGGCTAAGTTATTATTAATGTCTATAATTCCTGGTTTCCTATATACTTCTAGTTTATATTTATAGTTAGTATAAAATAAAGTAATAAGTGTTGTTTTTATAATAGAACTGTTATATACAAACTGTGCTAATAGCAGTAGCTATACCTAGTTGTTCTGCTAGTAATTAATATAGCATTACAAGTATGCTTTAATGACTTAGTTTATTCTCTTATTTCCCCTATTTGTCTGTAGGTAGAATGTTATAAATAACTTTCTCTTGGCTCTAAGCAGTGCTATAAGTGCTGTCCAGAACTTGGATATAAACAGCTTGTCTTTATCAGACAAGACTTTATCTGGCAGTCTATGCCTTAAGACAACTTCTTGTAGGAAGACATGTGCTAAGTCTTCTATAGTTCTATAAGTCCTAAACAGGACTAGGATTATATATTTGGTCAATCTTTCTATAATTATCAGGATAGAATTATATTCTGTTCCTATAACCAGATCTTTAGACTTAGGTAGTGGTCTGATAAAATCTTATAATATTGATTTTTAAGGTTTCTCTAGTATAGGTATTATGCCTATCTGTCTATAAGATATATAGCAGGAGGCCTTGTTCCTTATATAGGTATTATATTTTATAACCAGTTCCTTGACTTTCTTTTATAATCTAGGACATTAATAGTTTATTAATATTTGTGCAAATGTCTGTTATACTCCTTAATGCCTATATACTAGTAATAAGTGTTGTTTCTTAATAAATTCTTCCTATATACTAGGCAGAAGATAGACCTTCCTTGTCTTTATATATTAGTAGAATTTCTCTTTATCAAACTAGCAGACCTCTTAATGACTTGTATAGTTTCTGCTTAAGTCTAATCTTACTAGTTAGAAAGCCTAGACTAGCTTGTCAAGCCAGGTTTCTTTAACTATTAGTCCTGCCTTTTTTAGGCTAGCAACTTCTCTAATTGCTAGGGCCAAATCTCTGTTCTCTAGGGTCCTAAGGATCACTGTCCTTTTATATGTTTGTTGTCCTTATAACCTGGTTTCTGACTAAGAGCATCTGCTTTAAGATTATTGGTTCCTTTAATATGTTTGATTATAATGTTATAGCTAGCCAACTCTTTAGCCTATCTTGTAAGACAGCAATTAGTCAGATCCTTTGTTATAATAAACCTTATAGGTTTATATAATCAGTATAGATTATTACTAGATAGATAGTATCTTATAAGTAGTTCCTCTAATACTTAAGTGTTTTTATAATGGCTAAAAGCTTCTTCTTATAGATGTTATAATTCTGTTTGGCTAAAGACATCTTCTTTAAGAAGTAGGCAACAGGATAAAGCTTCCTGTTATCTTTTCTTTATAAGTATATAGCTCCTAGGGCAGTGTTAGATGTATTAGTCTTGGTAATATTTTCTTTGTCTTTCCTATAGCTATATAGTATTAGTTCCTTGGTAAACCTTTTCTTAATTGTGTTAAAAGCAACTTGTGCTTCCTCTAACCACTCAAATTTCTTGTCTTTTCTTATAAGGTTAGTAAGTAATAATATAATCTTAGAATATCCCTTAACAAACTATTAGTAAAAGTTAGTAAAGCCCAAGATAGATTAAACATCTTTAACATTTCTAGGTTGTTCCCAATTCTATACTTCTTTGATTTTTGCTAGATCTATACTTATTTTGCTAGGTTAGATAATATATCCTAGGAATTTGACTTTCTTAACCCTAAATGGTACTTAAAAGTTTAAGGCATAAGTCTACTTTGGCTAGTGCTCCCAAGACTTCCCTAACATATCCTTTATAATCCTTTTTCTTGTTCTAAGAAGACAAGAATGTTATCCAAATAGCAGATGACTGTCTTTTCCAAGTATTCCTTAAGGATGTCATTATTCTGTCTTTAACATATAGCTAGGGCATTTATAAGCCCAAATGGCATAACTGTCATTTTTTATAGTCTAGAAGGTAGAAGAAACACTGTCTTCTATTTATGTCCTTTCTTAATTCAAATCAGATTAAATATATTCCTCTAATCTATTTTGTAAATATCCTTGCCTTGCTTAACCTGTCCTATAGGTACTAAGCTCCTAGTAACAGATATATATCCTAAATAGTTCCTATATTAAGACATTAGTAGTCTATATATAGTCTTTTGTTAGGTTATCTTTTTTATATACAATTAGTATATTTAAAGTATAAGGGCTATAAGGTTCTTACTTTATATAGGTGTAGCCTACATTATCTATATATTCTATCCTGCTAGAGGGGTTATAATTCTCTCCCTCTAGCTTATTTCTCTCTCCTTTAGCGATTAGTTTATGATATAATACTATAATAACTTCCCTGGCAAAGAGCCTATAATCTATTAGCAAGCTTCTATATATTGATTGCCTAGGTAACGTAAGCTTTAGTCGGGCATGACATTCTAATTGCTATTACTGCCTACCTGATCAATATCATCATAATATGATTGTTTTTATCACTTCTAACAAAATTCTATCGAAATGTTAGGAGTCCAACCTATAGCTGCTTTAGGAGGAGCCGTTATAGTGGTTTAAACAACCAGGGTTCCGCCAACACTTTATAGACACAGAATGGCCTAATCTTATTTAAGAGCCCCTAATGACAGGTACTATTAGCACTAGAGATGTTCCTATATTACCTATATATAGCTAGAGGTTGCTAAGACTCAATCAACAATCTTATTACTATAAAGGAGCAGATGCATAAGGACCTAGGTTCTTGACGCCCTCTTAGCTTAATATAAGCTTGTTATAGAATCTATATTAAAGATTGGCCTGCTTCTATTAGAGAGGCAGCGGCCTATACTATTTAAGTATAACAACTTGGCTGCCCACAAAGAGTTAGAGATCGCCCATATGTTTTAATATAGCAACAATTATAATTCTGATAATTCTGACAATTCTAGTCGCACCGTTTAAGTTAAAGCCACCCCTCTTATATAAACCCTAAAGTATATAAAGGAAGTGCAGAAAGAGCTTAATAACTTTATTACTGCTTGTTATCAAGTCTTTGACTATAGTCTAAGAGAATATAAAAGGAATAGGAGAAGGGTGACTTGGGCTATAAGTTCCTTAGAGATATACTAGCAGATAGCTAGGAAAGGAAGAAAAAGAATACCCTAGATTTACTTAATAATCACTTAGGAAGAGTTTTAGGAGTTTTATAAGCACTTTAGAAGCAACTATATGCTTAATATAATAGTGCTATTAGTAATTTCTTTAAAGTTAAGCAAAAGAAGAAGAGTCTGTTATTGCCTTTATTAGTTGACTTAAGAAGCTTAAAGAGCAGATAGATCCCTTTTCTAAGACATAGTTAAAGGATAATCTTTTATAAAGTTATGTCTATTTTATATAATATACTTATATAGAGTTCTTAAGGGTTTAAGTGCCAGACTAGGGACAAAGTCATTACTACTACTTCTTTGCAAGAAGGCTATAAGAAAAAGTCAACACAGCAAACCCCTAGCTATATGCTAGTAGACAGTAACAGAACAATATACTAATATAGGTCAAGGTTCTACCTATACAAATCCCAATTAATAGTAGAACCCTTAATAGTCAAATTAGTATCAGAACAAGTGTTAAGGAAACCTAAATCCTGGTAATCAAGCCTTAGGAAATACTAATAATAAGGTAGATTCTAAAAACAAGGAAATTTAAACTAGGCAAATACTAGTAGTTTGTTAACAAACTACTAGTAATAACAACCAGATTTGCAAAGCACTAATAAGTGTTATAACTGTTATAAGAAGGGACACTTTATAAGGGATTGCCCTGACCTTAGCAATGCTCTATTAGTAAAGTATATATAAGTTGCCACTATAGCACCTGCTTCTATAGCCCAAAATCCTAGAAACAGGATTAGTAAACTTCTAGAAAGAAGGCTATAAAGCTTAAGCTAGGCTTTATATTACATGCCTAATAGATGGGTTAATACAGTATTGATTAATAGTAAGCTAAAGAAAATTTTATTTCAAGAATGTTTATAAAGAAGCATAGCCTATAAGTCACCGGTAATGGCCCAGTTATATAAATTCTATTTATAATTAGAAAGAAGTTTGTTATAGATCTTTAGACGCCCTTTTAGATTTTATAGATTATATCAACCAGAAACATAAACTTAATACTAGGCTATTAGTCATTAACATGCCAGGCATCAATCTTATACTTGGGTATCCTTGGCTTGAGAGTATAAACCCTGTTATTAACTAGTCGATAAGGGAGTGGCGTTTCTGTTATAATATAACGGACCTAAATATTATAACAGCATATTAATATGCTATTACTCTTTAAAACAAAAGCATTATGATATACACTAATTCCACAACTCTTTATACTAGCATATCGCTAACACTTCCCTAGGAATTCCTTAAATATAAGATATGTTCTCTAAACAGGAATCTGCTATATTGCCTCCCTTAAAGGGCGCCAGCATGCTATTAAACTTAAGGGTAACTTACAACCCCCTTATAGCCCTGTTTATAGTCTCTCTAAGAACAAGTTAGCTGTCCTCTAGCAGTATCTTAAATCTAGTAAGGCAAAGGGATAGATATAAAGGAGCATTAGTCCTGCTAGTGCCCCTATCCTTTTTGTTCTAAAGAAGGATAGAGGATTATGCTTGTATATAGACTATAAGGGACTTAATAAGGTTATAATTAAGAACCGTTACCCCTTCCCCTTATTGGCAAAACGCTAGATAGACTCTAGGAAGCAAAGGTCTTTACTAAGTTGGATTTACAGATGCTTATTACAGGGTGCATATATGCCCTAGTGATGAATGGAAAACTGCCTTTTAGACAAGATATAGTCACTTTAAGTATCAAGTTATGCCCTTTAGCCTTTTAAATATACTAGCAACCTTCTAGGCATATATTAATGAATGCACTATAGTCTAGTT
>JAHEWH010000087.1:0-14441 GCA_020726485.1 Halenospora varia
GTCAATCCAAATGGCATAACTAGATATTTATAATGCCTATAGTATGTCCAAAACACTGTTTTCTATTCTTTATCCTCCTTTATTCTAATAAGGTTATATGCTTCTCTTAAATTAAGTTTAGTAAAGACTCTTGCTTTTTCCAGTCTGTCCTATAAGTTATCTATATACAGGATCAGGTAATGGTTCTTAACTATAATAGCATTTAGCTTTTTATAGTTAATACAGAATCGCTTAGTAGTGGTTTCTCCTGCCCTATCCCTTTTTGGTGCAAACACTATAGGTGCTCTTACTAATAATATAGATGGTTATATAAATCCCTTTATAAGGTTTTTATCTAAATATTCCCTTAATGTCTTAAGGTCATCCTTACTTATTTGTCTAAGTGGCTTAAAGGATGGTTTCTTTCCCTTAATTATAGGTATCTTATAATCTTATTCCTAATGTTCTAGTAATGCTATAACATTATCTGGTTTCCTAAACATCTGTTTAAACTTCTTATACTCCTTAGGTATCTCTAAACTAGTAATAATATAGTTACTGACCTATAGTAGACCTTAGGCGGCATGTCCTAGTATATTGTATAAGACTATACTAATCTCTATACTATTATATAGTCATTCTGCTTTCTTATAGGCGCACTTAGAGAACTTTACTGTTTTTGTCTTCTAGTCAATCTCTAGATTATACTATTTAATCTATAGCATTTTAAGGATGGCCTTATGCCTTCCTATTAGTATAACATCTATCTGGATTTCTTTAGTATGTTGTCTAATTATCATTTTAGTTAGAATAGTTTTCTTCTTAACTTGCCTAGTGTTATAGTCTATACTGTCAACCATTATTAAGCTATAAGGGTTAATGCTTTGTACTGGTATGTTTAGTTGTTTTACTATATCTAGTAATATAAAATTGCCTGTTACTCTAGAGTTAATCATTACTCTAAGCTTCTTTTCTTAAATCTATATATTAAGTGTTATTTGTTAACTATAGCCTAATATATATAGTTCTATATAGCAAGTGCCTTGGAGAACCTTGACCTATCCATTCTAGTAGTCATCTCTAGTTGTTAGTTAGTAGACATGTCCTACCTCAAAACCTTGGCCTAGGTCTTTTAGTTAGATAAAGTTATGTTTTCCTTTGGCTGTCTTTGTCTAACATCTCTTAGCTCTGTTTCTTGGCATTAGTTCTAGTTCCTAGGTCTCTCTGACCTTTAGTGGGTTACTATTCTATCTGGTAAAGTCATGTTCCTTTCTGGGAATTATAGTTATATAGGTGCCTATACCCTTAACTTCTTTCTAACCAATATATTATTTGTCTTAGTATATAACTTCCCATTTTTCTATATATTATAGACCTTTAGGGAAGAAGTACCCTTCCTCTTAATAGGTGGCTTCTTCTCTAGTCTATTCTTAGGTATTAATGTTGGGGATAGCATAGTACTCTTATTAAGTAACTTCCTATACTTGTCCTAGTTATAGTTAATCATTATTTTCTGCTAGCTTTGTTTCTTTTATAGGGTCTTTATACTATAATCCTATACTGATATTGTTGTTGCTAGCCTCTTCTTATAAGATACCTTTCTTGTCTAAGTCTATAACATTATATATGTCATCTATATTGATTTCTCTAGTGTCATTTAGACACTTAACCCAAATCCTTTAGTTGTTAGTAAGACATCTCTATACTAAGTGTCCTTGTTGCTTTCTGATAACCTTTTACTATTCTCTAGTAATGGGTTGATTGGCTCTATTATAAGCCTCTTCTGTGGTAATTTCTCTGCCTTTTAGGATATTAGTAAAGTCTTCTTTGCTTGATATGTTGTCAATTAATCCTTCTCCTAGGAGTAGCTTTATAGTAGGCTCTCTTATTATAGTGTTGACAAATAGTACTTCTTTTGTGCTTTGTCTCTAAACACAGTACTGTCCTCCCTTAACAAGCTTGGCTTCCTATATAGCATTGCTAAAGAATGATTTTTTACTGTCCCTATAGACATAATGGTTTCTGATCTTAATAACTTCCTTATATGTCTATATTTCCCCTACCCTTAGGGTTCTTTACTAAACATTCCTAAATTTGGCTTTATCTGCTAATTCTGATAGTGTTAGTGCTGGTTTAAACTTAGGTTTGATCTAAGTCCTAATATTAGCTTCCTTAAGTTCTTCTTCTAACATCTAATGTCTGTTAGTAACATATAGCTTGTGCTGTTATTATGTTCTTCCTATAGCATTAATCTAATGCCTATACTTCTTCTAAGGCTTGCCCTTCCCCTTAGAGTTACCTTTCTTATAGGAGGCAGCCTGATAACCAGGCAGTCTGCACTTAAAGCACAGACCTTTGTCTTGTTGCTGGTTTATTTTGTCTTTGGAAGGATTTCCTTTCTTTAAGACTATGTCTAGTTCTATCCGGTCTTCTTACCTGCTAGTTTGGTCCTTCTTACCTTTCCTTTAGTGGCCTCTAGAGTACTGACCTCTTCTTTCTATCCTTTGCTTATATAGTCAGGAGTTGATGTTAATTGCTTTCTTGATCATTAGGAGGAGCTCCCCTAGGCGTCCTCCTTATATAATGTTGTCCTTGACTTTTTTCTTTAGTCCTTAGTAGTACTAAGCGGTCAAGGCCTTGTTGTCCTAATTGATTCTTCTAGCTAGTAGTTAAAATTCTCTAGTATAAGCAGTAACACTTTTTGTCTAATAAAGTGTTGATTGATTGATTTATCCTTTTAACGTCCTGTATAAGTCAGAGACTATCGTAGGACGGTGTAATAAAGTGTTTAGATGGCTTGTTTTGTATATTGTTTCTTATTAATGTTCCTAAACATATAGGTAAGTTAGGTCACAAACTCCTTATAGTCATTAAAGATTATGTTTATATTGTCTTCTTGATTATTATAATTATTGTTAAGATAGTCCTTGAGTTTTATAATGATCTAATTATATATAGTCCCCTTTAGGTAAGAGTATGCCTATAACACCTTCTGTTCTTCTTGTCTAAATAATAATGGGTTTATACAAATATAGATCTTGCATTAACTAATAAAGGGTTATAGCTTACTTTAAGTGCTATCAAATGGCTTTGGGTTATATATCTTAGGCGGCTTGACTTGCTAAGGTATATAGGCTAGAGGCATGTTTAATATAATAGTAGTTAACTTATTACTAGGTGCTAGTGACAATGCTTAAAGTATAATGTTTATAGTACAGCCAATGCTATACCAAGGTGGGAACATTAGGTTATATATAGTATATATAAGAGTAATAAGTCAGGGTGTTCTTATATAGTATAAGAATAGAGTATATTGCAAATACTATATTAAGTTGAGCATAAAGCTCCTATCTAAGGAAATAACTATTGACTTATATAGAACCTTCCTGCTCCTAGATCATAGTAGCTTACTATAATCCCTATAAGCGGCTTATATAGATCATTATAATCTATATAATCCAATCCTTGTCACAACATATATCTTTTTTGGATTTTGCGATTTTTTCGGAATCCCACACACATCAGACTAGAAAAACCTTATTCCTTCAGGTTATAGGCCAATTAGGACCCCCTCTTTTGACTGCAATTGAGTGCACTAAGCTAGCGTCCTTTGTTAGCACACTGCACCCAAAAATGTCGGACTTAGGGGCTATTTTGCTCCCTTCAAGCCCACCACCACAAGAAACCAACCAATCAGAGCAGGCTATAAAGGTCGACAAAGGAGAAGTACAGCAGCTTCCTTTACTTCGCACAGGCTTCACTCCAGGACCTCTACGAATGGACTTTAACAGCATCACTACCAGCAACCCTTTCTAGCAGCCATCTGTCCAGATTTTCCGGGCTAACCTAAATGGGAAACGACCCTTATCGATAGCACAGAGCAGCATATAACAAAGCAAACACACCTGGGACTTATTTACTACGTCACTAAAAGCAAATATAGCTAAATCAGCTATATTATGCTCCGATACCCTCCAAAATATCAAAAAGTTAATAAAGCCAATTGATATACTTAAGAGCCAATCAGATACACTAAAAACACTAAATAGTACTATTAGTACTACTAGTAGTCAAAATACTCCAGCCTCTGACTTTTACGGCCAGAACCGGAGAAATAGTAATAAAGCTCCAAATAGCTCAATTACACAAATTGCGCAATTATCTATTTTGGCCACCGTACAAGAAAATCGAACCAATCAAAAAGAACGTATTTCTCCCGCTACAGTTAGCGTAGCAACTTCTCCCGACGCTAGTATAGTGCCATTTCACTATCTCTACCAAGATCTAATAGGAGATAGGGCTAGGGCTTCTATAGCCGAAAATATATCGCATTTCCAGAAATCGACAGACGTCACTTGCGTGCCACCTCTAGCGAGTCAAAACAATTCGATATCTTTACAGGAAAACATCGGAGAAAGTTCTTTTCGGGCTAGTTTAGCTCCATTAGTTACTAGTAGTCCAGATCCGGCGAATCAGATTCCTCAGAGCCAAAATGCGGAACTTAATAATAGTGCTCCAAATAGCTCAATTGCGCAAATTGCACAATTATCTATTTCGGCCACTGTACCAGATTCACTAGAGAACCAGGAAAACAGCCTAGCTTCTAATAAAAAGCTTAAATACTACCAAAACGACCCAAACCCAAGAATTGAGCACAACTTAGCTAGAACGGCTAAATTACTTCGACCAATCAGAGTTAGGCCAGGCAACCGACCTAGGAAGGAGCCAAAACTCACTCAATTAGAGAGGATCTATAAGTCTATTTATGGCTTATATTTGACTTTGAGTTTAGAAGTAATCAAGCATCACTACTTTGCACCTTAGAACCGTACTACGCCCTACTAGGTAGTTATATCAGAGTCAACAAAAGAAGACGAAGCAAAGGCACACAATACCTTCCTAGAATCACTACTGCTTTTGGACACAACTACTATATATACCGACGCCTCATCTACTAAGAAAGGAAAGGGAATTGGGGTTGGGGTAGCAGTATACGACCACTCCGACTGGGAAAAGAGAATCACTCTCCGTAAGAGCTATAATATAGGAACTAGCCAACTAGTCTATAATGGGGAGCTTGAAGGAGTCACTCAAGCAATCGAATACGCAAACTCAGTCGCTAAGGAGGGTGATTCCTTTATTATATACTCAGATAACCAGGCTGGCATATAGAGGCTCAAAACACCTTCAGATAATCCAGGGCAAGAATGCCAGATTAGGGCTATTCAAGCAGCCCAGAGCATAGTCGACAAGGGAGCCACTGTCACACTTCAGTGGGTACCAGGCCATACTAGCGTCGAAGGCAACGAAGAAGCAGACACACTAGCAAAAGAAGGAACAAAAATACAGCCACAATCACAAAAATCAAGCTTTACTCTACTCGGACAACAAATACGACAGCTAGGCACAAACGAATGGAAAAGAACACTAGCGCAGTATAAACAAAAGAGGCTAGACTCGATTAGGAACCCAAACTCATACACAAATCACTTTCCCTGGCACCTAGCTTCGAAGCTTAGTATTCCCCCTAATACTAAGCAAGAACAAGCAAGTGCTTTCTACTAACTCAAAATCGGCCACGGATATATAAAGTCCTATTTATATCGGATTAAGCGAGCGGATACTGACTCCTGTCAATGTGGAAGAAGAGAAACAGCAGAGCACTTACTCCTTGCCTGTCCTGAAGGCTATACCCTAAGACAGAAGCTAAAACGTGACCTGGAAAACGCCCCACTCTTGCTAAAGCTCCTTTTATATACAGAACACGGAATCAAAAAATCACTCAACTATATTAAAACTACAGGAATAGCTACTAGGAAGTGGCACTTAGAGAGGCCTAGTAGTAGTGAAGAAGAAGAAGAAGAAGAAGAAGAAGAAGAAGAAGAAGAAGAAGAGAGAATAGAAGAGGAGAGAAGAAGCGGGGAGAGTTAGGTTGAGAATTACATTTGCTCATTTTTCCTTTGTTTTTGGTACTACTATTAGTACTACTAGGGCCTGACCCTCAATGTCACCTGGAATATATAGAAGACCCCCTTTTGTAATTATACTTGAACTGCTAGGGCTTAGCCCTAGCCGTCCTACGATAGTCTCTGACTTATACAGGACGTTAAAAGGATAAATCAATCAATCATTACCTCTATTAGTAATATTTAGGGAACTCAGGAACCCTATTAGACAAGTTCCCTTGTCGCCAAAGAAATATCTAGAAGTTTTGGCATAATTGTCTAGGTAGGTCTATAGCTATACGGAGTCTTTCCCTTCTTGCGCCGGCCCTTAGCCGTTCGATAAACCTGTGTTTGGGCTCTATGCCGTACATGCTGTGGCAGAATAGGATGATGTCGTCTTTTTCGTCGTTGTCCCTCTTACCGCTACTAGTACCGCTCCCTATATTGTCCTGCAGAACGAATGGAATTCGATGGATGTTGGGCGGGTTTTCTAGACAGGGCAGCGGGGACTCCGTCTCGGAGGTAGAGCAAAGCCATTCTTCCAACTTTGTGGCGAACAAGCCATTAGGCCCGAATGCAGTGTATCTCCTGACCTTCCGTCTCCGTCAACGAAATCGATAATCAGTATTCTAACGAGCAATGTAGTCCTTTCGGTTTCTAATTCCCTAATCTACAAACTCCAAACTCCCCATTCCCTTTCCCTTATACTCTTCTTTCCCTTCTCTACCCCTCCTTATCCTTACTCACCCAAAAACCTCACCTAGGGAATCCCCGCCCCAACAACTCATCTCTCGTCTCCAAAGCCAAACTCCCCAACCCATCCGCAATCGTAATATTCCACGGCCCAGCTTCCAATGCGCAGAAACTACCTTCAACACCAGGACCACCATCTTCCGCTGGCAATGTACCATCCTGAAAATACGCATTGATTTTTGCGTCGGCGCATTTGTTGAGGAGTTGTGAGGTGTGGCCGGTTGCGTCTATGGTGAGGAGACGGGATGTTGGGAAGAGGCGGGAGGAGGATTGGCCGCTGATTTGGAGGGGTTAGTTGGTGGTTTGAGAGGAGGGAGAAGCGGGTAGGAGGAAGGAGGTTATGAGAGGGAAGGAAGGAGGACTAACTTGTACACCGGAGTGATTGGATCTCTGGTGTTGCTGACGAACAAAATTGGATTCCTCGTCGTGCGATTGGCGCCTCCGAAGGGACCGGCGAACCGTTCTTCAGCGCGAATGCTCCATCCGGTGCAGAAGATTCGTACAGATTCCCATATCTCACCTCCTATATAACTCTGGCCCACCTGCTCTGCTTTGTTGGCTGCGAGGTCGGAGAGAGTTTGATTGAATAACACATTCCCGAAGTCCGGGCAGGCAACTGCGAAAAGCCATTCCGGGAGTGAGGTGATGGATGTATCCGGAAACGTGAAGTTTAGCAGGGCTTGGTTTTGCGTCGCGGTTTCTAGATCCACAAGCAAGGGCGCGAAAGTAGGGAAGGAGGTGATGGGGGTGTAGAGTACCAGTCTGGAGAGGGATTTTAGCTGGCTGAAGGTGGAGAGGATGGTTGTTGCGTTTGTCCAGTTTTTCGCTAAAGCTGGGTTGGGGTCGAGATTTGAGAGGAGAGTGGAGAAACGAGTTGAGATGTCGGAGGCGGTGGAGCCGGTGTAGAAGGGGCAGAAGGTTGGGCCGGCGAGGTGGCAGTAGATGAAGAAGGTGGAGAAGGCGGCGTCGGTGGATTGGAGTTCTTTTGTTATGTTGCCCGATACATAGTCTATTGGGTCGACGACACCATCTGGAGGAGTTAGTGTCGTGACTTGCATTGGACATTGAAGGCTTACCAATAACTACTCTTCCTACTCTGTTAGGGTACATGAATGCGAATGTCTGTCCGACTGTAGTGCCGTAGCTAAATCCCCAATAGTTGAGAAGACAAGCATTGGTGAGGTTCTTGGAATCGGGACTTTTGACAAAGGCATCGATGATGCTAATCAAATCCTTGACCACAACAGAAGTACTCATGTGGGGACCAGCACCATTCGGTCCTCCGATAACTGCTTGACATTCTGCGCCAAGAGCCTGTGCTTGTTGCTGGGCTTGCTCGAAGTATACAGCTGGTTCCATGGGACCGTTGAGTCTGACGGCGCTGATTGGTTGCCGTTTGGCTTTGCTAGATGGAGAAATTGAACAGTTTGCAGGAGGCATACTGTAGCCAATTCCTCGTGGTTCCCATGCGACGACATCATAGTTGGTTCCAACTGGATCGAAGACTCCTTGAGGAACTGCTGTGATGAGGAAGTCGATTGCTGATTCACCTGGGCCGCCGGGATTGGTCAAAATCATTCCTTTGTATGGCGTGGTTGTGGCGGGCCGTTTCAAGAGCGGCACATATGCTCTTGTGCTGTTTGGGGAAGTATAACTCAACGGCACCTGAAGCGAATGAGCAAGTATAGGTTACGGGCCTGAAATTACTTGCATCAAGAACAGCACATTCAAATGAAGTGAGACATGGTTGCCAAGTCAGAGAAGTGGAAGGAGTGATCTATTAATGTCAACAATAGTACCATAGTGAGAAAAGAGTTTACATACTGCTGCAAAAACATCTCCAATGCTCTGGTCTCGCGGGGTGATTGCTCGGGCAGAAACATAAGAAAAGACGCTGAAAAGAAGTATTGAGCTGTATAATTGATGCATAATGAAGAGATATGGATATGCGAGAGGAATTGGGACTTTAAGAGCTAAGCAGAATTCTTAGTGTGTTCATCTGGCTGAGAAGATAATGGCTCTTATATGAAAGAATGACCTTGGAAGACACAAGAGGCTCATCACGTGCCGACCTGGTAACTTGAAGTGAGATGAGTGCCTTTTGAGGATTATCATGTAGAAAAGGCTTATTCTGGCAACTACACCCGGAATCAAGGGTGTTTCAGGGGAAAAGTCGGGGTGGTACCGAATTATGATACGTGACGAAACGCGTACGCCGTAGGGCTGTGTTGGAAGAACCCTAGAAAATGCGAACGGACCAATAAAAAGCTTGTCATATATACTCTCCAATGCTAACATAAACAGTCTACTGTCAGAGGAAATTAGATATGCGCGTCTAGAGTGGCGGGATGGAAATAGAGCTTAGCTGTTGATGCAGGTACGGCGGTGCTTACTCCCGAGGACATCGCCCTACGACAGTACCGCAGTGAGGCACAGATGATAGGTACTGCGAAACGGTAACGGCCACCTCCGAGGCCAAGAAGCTTCATAGTGAACTTCCACCAGGGAAGCAACTTGAAAATTCTTGACGTGAAAAGGAACACCCAAGACGACGGAGGCGTCTGGAACGGATTAATAATCTTCCGGGCCGTGCGCGATGTCTTTCGCTGTAGAGGACGTGTTGACTGGAGAGAGAACAGCGCCAGCCCACCAAACTGAGTGTGCCAAAATGACAAAGTCTGTCTGCAATTTCATATAAATCAGCAAGTGAATTCTCACGAGTTTGAAAATCACTCAAATAACAATACTTATTCTCATCCGATATGACAGGTTGAAAGAAAACATACGCAGCTCGGAAGTACGGCCATCACCACCTCCCCTTCCTTAACCCCCAATTTCCTCAATCCCCATGCACAACTAGCCGCAGCAGATCTCAACCCGCCATACGTGACTGATTCCCCAGAAATAGTATCTGTATGAACGATTTTGTCATGGGATACATCATCAGGATTATAGCGAGTAAAGAATTCGGGAAGCGATATTTTCTCATCGATGAAGATTGGCGAGAAGGTGCCCGAAATAATCGACGCCATTATGACAACTTTGAGAAAATGTGAAAAATAATCAGGAAGTCTGGTATTGCAGTTTAGAATGGGATTTATTTTTGGTTTTGAGCCCGAAATTGGCATTTGGGTGGCGGGGATCGAGACCCGTCATAAAGGGGTCGAGTCAGGCTTCTTGGGGATCATTGAGCTCGGGGCCGTTTTTTCGCCCCACAATTGCTGCCTGATTTCTTTTTCAGGCTGAAAAATGGCAGGTGGGTCCCAACCGGTTGCCGACCAGCCCAAGAGCCGGTCATCAACCTGTTAAAGACTGCTAGTGTCGGCCTAAGACTTTACTTTCCCCCTTACTATTATTTAAAACTAATCTTGCTTTTAAAGCAGGACGCTAATATCAAAGTAAGTACTAGTTAAGGGTTGGTCTTAAATTAGCTAATAGTTAATAAAGAGTAGTATACTTTAATTATAAAGCTAGACAATAGTAAGACTAGTTGGGGATCGGTTTATAACTAGTCTTTTGTTAATAAAAAGTAGTATACTTTAATTTTAAAGCCAAATGCTAATATAAGAACAAGCTAGTTATAAATCAGTTAATAACTAGTTCTAGCATAATCTTTAAACCCTTAAGTGACTCCTAAACTATAATATTGTCATAAACACATAAATAGCACAGGACCTTAGGCTCAGACGACCATTATTGGTTAACAGGAGAACCCAGGTTATTGGTTACAACTAAAAGGTCATGTGGCAAGTGTTATATGACGCTTGGCAAAGGTCAAGAGGTCGACTGTTAAGCAGTTGATGATCGACTTGTTCGCAGTCGACATTGTCAACTACAGGAAAGCAAAGGTTCTATATAAGACTAGATAGTTTCCTTAGATAAGAGCTTTGTGCTCAACTTACTTTAGTTATTCAATACAAGCTTTGTTTACCTATTTAAGTAACAGGTTTACTTCCAAGTAAATAACCACCTGACTGCCACACTTCTATTATAATACCAACCTGGCATTACTAAGTACCCGGCTATACTTAGCCAGTATCCCTATATCGTTATACTTTAAGCACCTTGTTTAAAGTCAACAGTTAGTAACAATGCCTCTAAAAGTCGCCTACCAGGTTACTAGCCCAACTACTAGTTTAGCCAACCTAACTCTACTAACACCGATCCCAAACCCCTTAATTAACAACCGTCCTGATAAGGACAATGTCTCTATGCCAGATGTTGACAATTCTAAGAACTTTAGGGTAAAAGCCAACAAGTCACTTAAGGTTGCCCTCCTAGACAAGTTTTATAGAAACTATAAAGAACTTAAGTCATTCTTACTTTAACTAGAATTGTACTTTAAGTTTAATAAGGACAAGTTTACAGATCACAATAAGAAAAGTTTATAGGCCACCTCCTACCTATAAGGTAAGGCCTAGAAGTAGATCAAACCCTATCTAAGGGACTATTTTGGGAACCTAGATGAGGAAGGGGACATGTATGTCACAAAGCAGATCTTTAAGAGCTTTGCAGGATTCAAGAAAGAAATCTGACAAGTGTTTGGAGACATTAACAAAAAGAAGACGGCCGTTTAACACCTGTTTAACCTTAAGCAAACAGGATTAGCTATTATATATACTATAGAGTTCTAGTATTATACTACTAAGACAGGATGGAACACCAAAGCCTTGATCAGCCATTACCTTAAAGGGCTAAAAGAATTTATTAAGGACAATATAGCATATATAAATAAACTAAAGACAATTAACAAAGTTATTAAGTTGTCAGTCAGGACTAATAATAGACTATACAAACAATACTAAGATTAGAAGGAAGTAAAAGATTCTAGAAAAGAGAGTTCTAGGAAGTCTAGGAATAGCAAGAAATGAAAACCCTATAGACGCTATAGACCTAAAGAGACCAAACAACTCTCTACTACTAGAAAACTCTTTAATAAAGAAAAGACATAACACTATAAAGGAAAACTGTGCTTTGACTGCAGAAAACTAGGCCATTAAGCACAAAACTACAAAAAGAACAGTAACAAGAAACCTTAAGGAAAAAGCAGACAAATCAGTACTGCCACTAAGGAAGTAGTAGTATATGACTATAAGGAACTTATAAAAGAAGAACTAGAACAGTTAGGCATCTATAGACAACTTAATGTTGCTTGAGCCTAATAGGAACATTAGGCATAACCACTAGTCAAAGGCGCTAAGATAATGCCATTACAGGTTGCTATCTTATAATAAGGACAGTAATGGGTATTCTAAGGAGTTATAGAGATAGGTAATCATTGTTACAGCACTAGCCTTAGTACTGCTCTAAGATGTGTAGGAGCAAATATAAGTCTGATTGTGCTAAGACTAATAGGCTATATCAAAGGATAAAAAGAATATGCCAAAAGAGAGAAGAGAAGAGGAGAGAGTCCCCAAGCACTTATAACCTTACCATATAGGCCCTGGTCCAAAACTACTCTGTTTCCTATCCAACAAACAAGTAGGTCACATACTAGTCATATGCTAGTTATGTGTTTAGTAACCTATGTGATTAGCAACATCACATTACCCCCCTCCTCTAGGAGAACCTGACCCCAGGTTCTGGTTGTCTATTGTTTTATTCCCAGTTAGTTATATTGTCATCTTGTCTTCTACCAAGTTAATTGTATTGTTATTTTACTTAGGTTCTGACAATAATCTGGTTTGGGTCAGTTATACTCTCTAGGAGAGTATAAATCTATAACTAGTTAGATATATAATCTTGCTATTATTGTTTGCCTATTATAGAAGCTAAGAATAGGGTCAAAGCTAAATTAGAGGTGATTTGGAGTCGCTACTATCAATATTACTTCTTAGAAGTGGAACTCTAGTATCTTTGTAATAAATAACACTTGGCTATTGTTCTTATAATTTATACCTATTATAGGTATGATTTATATGCCTATTGTGTATATAATTCACATGATTGATTTACTATACTAGTAATCTAGAGGTCTATATATATGACCTAGTTTTGCCTTAATTTTGTTCCTTTCTTCTTTTCTCTTATAGTCATATAACAACAACAACAACAACCACAACAGCAAGGTAAGCTTTAGAGCTCTTTTAGAACTGTATCGGAGCTAACTTGATTTATAGATCTAACATATAGCATGCCTGTCCCAGTCCTAGCCGGCGCCCTAAAGGTTGCCTTCCAAGTCTGCTATATTTGCTATGTCTGACGGATGATTGCTAACAACCATAATTGCAAGTTTGGTTTTGTGGTTTTGTC
Source organism: Halenospora varia (assembly GCA_020726485.1). Taxonomy (NCBI): domain Eukaryota; kingdom Fungi; phylum Ascomycota; class Leotiomycetes; order Helotiales; family Solenopeziaceae; genus Halenospora; species Halenospora varia. The sequence continues at coordinate 12,930 of JAHEWH010000087.1, forward strand.
CAAATATAACTATTATACATGCCAAAAAGGCGTCTGCACTCTAATAAGTTTTCTAATTCTAGTCTAAAACTAATCTAAAGCTAACAGGAACTCAGCTTCTATGTTTTGTTAGTCCTGAGTACAAAGCTCTGGTTGGTGCTATCAAAGCCAACAACCGCCCTGCCATTACCACTACCATAATAGAGCTGGACTAGGTGCTATGCATGGCCTCCTCTAGCATTCCTAGAGATATGCAGGGACTTATAATGTCTTTACTAGAGGAAACAAGGGCTTTGCGGGAAGAAACCAAGGCTCTAAAGGATGTTTTGGAGGCTAGGGTAAAGATGGAGAAGGACATATAGGAGGTAAGTCAGATCTGTTTCTAAGGGTTCCTGGTCTAATATAGTCCAGAATTTGGCGGTATTATTAGATCTGTTGACAGATTTAGTCAACAAGATAAGCTAGGGGGGAAAGCGCCCTACTAGGTACTTAGAGGAGAGTTGGGCAGAGAAGCGGCCTTAGGTGGACAGGATTGATGGTACAGCTTTGGTGGCAGACCTATATACTAGTAGTAAGGACAAGGAGGGAGTTGCCAATACAGGCACTAGGGAGGAGTAGGAGGGGTTTTGGCCCTGTTCTGGAGGGGTGGTGGTATAGCCCACTAGCGCCCTAGATTAGAGGGAATTAGTTTTTGTTATAATAGAATTTTCTATTAACCATTCTATTATACTGCCTCTACTACTACTCCAGTTCTTGTCTATATATTGATATGCTTCTTTGCTACCCTGTCATTAGCCAGATGGTCATACTTATCTAGTCCTTTCTCCTATATGTCCAACCATTCTTGTAAACATAATAGAGGCCCTGGTTTAGATAGATAGTCTTAATGATAATCCCTTAATTTGTGCAGAGCTCCTAAGAAATTAGAGGCTAGGTACCAAGTCAGGTCCAGATCATGCCTAACCTAGATGACATGATATTAGAGTTTCCCTCTTACTAACTTAGAAGCCAGGATCTTATTGACTTCCCATTCTTCTTTCCTAGCAATAGCTTTACTAGAAGGTTAGGCAGGTTCTTGTCCAGGAAGTGGTGTGTCTAGATATTTCTTTAAAACATTAGAAGAGAAGATGTTATAAATCTTAGAGCCATCAGGTAGTTAGAGGCGGTATCTATATCCGATCCGTTCTAGGACCATATATAGTCTATCAAACTTATTACCCAACTTGTGACTTGGACAGTAGCTCTTTAAGTTATATATTGATAAGTATACCCTATCTCCTAGTTGCTAGTTAATACTATACTAATGCTGATTTATATAGTATCGCATCTTCTCTTATACCTTCTTAATATTGTCTTTGGCCACTTGCTATATGTAGTGTATCTGACTTGCTAACAAAACAGCATCGTCCAGGTTTAGCTTCTTAATTGGCATGGCTGGCTCTAGTAACTTCTAGTCCTAACTGTTCCTTAGTTTGACTCTGTGTTTGAGTTGATATAGAGTCATTCTAATAGTAGAGTATAGGAGTGTCATTT
>JAHEWH010000088.1:0-12745 GCA_020726485.1 Halenospora varia
TCACCATCTTTATAACAACATAACCAGAACACATTCATTTTATATATTTAAGTACTTTAACTACTGATCTAACTATTAATCTATATACCTTTGATTTGGCTTCTAATCCTTCTACTTCCTTTGTCTTGTAAAGCTTCCTGCTATGTACTAGATCCTGTATCTGTTCCTGCTTTCTTCTTATAGAGCCCCCTTTATAATATTAAGCATATAAGAGACCAAGGCAAAGTTTGTAAACTAGGGACACTAGGAACCAGATTTTGGTATAGGAGACAAGGTGTTCTTGTCAACTAAGCACTTAGTACTTAATAAGCATAGCCGGAAGCTTGCCAAGCTTTGGGATGGCCCTTTTAAAATCCTAGTATAGGAGGGCTACTCCTACAAGCTTGTGCTACCAGACAGTATACACGTACACCTAGTGTTCTATACTTGCTACCTATAGAAGGACCTAGACGACCCTCTCCCAGGCTAAGAGAACCCACCGCCAGCGCTGCTAGTAATTAATAGTAGTAAGGAGTGGGAGGTAGAGAGCATCCTAGCAGTCAAGCTAGTATATAGGCGCCTAAGGTATAGAGTAAGGTGGCTTGGCCAGGACAAGGACCCTGAGTAGTACCCTACTAGGAACTTTCTGTACAGTCCTCACAAGCTCCAAGACTTTTATCTGGCCTACTAAGAGCTCCTAGGGCCACCAGAGCGCTTAGTAGACTAGATGAGGGCATAGGAGCAAGGAATCGACTACTATAACAAGCTAGAAGGAGCTTTAGACAGGAGTATACCTATAACAGTAAGCTTAAGGGCAAGCTTCTTTTAGAAGGGGGGGTAATAAGACAATATGGCCTAGTTGCCACCTGTCTTATAATAGCCAGAATTATGTGGCAAGCTTCCGACCTACTACAGGGACGCTTGAGGAGACCCTTACCGTCTTAGGTCAGTAAAGGCACAGGGTCCCAACTACTTATAGGCTTGCTCTGCTCCTTATAAGCTTCCCTTCTTGACTCCTTAGCTTTAGATCTTCAAATAGGATTTGGTTCTTATATGCCTCTCTGCCTGTAATGCCTTATTGCTGTCTTACTACTCTATTGTCTCTGTTTACACAAAAGGCTTGTCCTTATATATTAGTTTTATAAGTAGTTCTATAATCTTTAAGTAGTTCTTAACAAACTTCCTATAATAGTTTACAAATCCTAAAAACAATTAAACTTGTTTTATAGTTTTAGGTTATCCCTAATCTATAATAGCCTAGACTTTTTATAGGTCTATAAATACTTTATTAGTCAAGATAATATGTTCAAGAAACTCTGTTTTCTTAATAAAGAACTTATACTTCTCTAGTTTGAGAAGTAATGATTTCTTTTATAATGCTCCTAGCACTATTATAATATGTTATATATACTTCTTCTTATCTTTTAAGTAGACAAGAATGTTGTCTAAGTAGTATATATAAAATCGGTCAAGGTATAGTTTTAATATGTTATTAACTACCATCTAACATATTATAAGGGCATTAGTCAATCCAAATAGTATAACTAGGTATTTATAATGCCTATAACATGTCCTAAATGCTGTTTTCCATTCCTTATTGTCCTTTATCCTAGTAAGGTTATATGCTTCTCTTAGATCAAGTTTGGTAAAGACTTTTGCTTTTCCTAGCCTATCCTATAAGTTGTTTATATATAAAATTAGGTATTAGTTCTTAACTATAATAGCATTTAGCTTTTATAGTTAATATAGAATTGTTTAGTAGTAGTATAGTGGGGATCATATAACTTGTACATAATGCGCCTGCAGGTATAACATTATTAGAATTTTCTGTGCAGACGGCACAACCATCTTTTTATAACAACACAACTAGAACATACTCATTTTATATATATATAAGTACTCTAACTACTGATCTAACTATTAATCTATATACATTTGATTTGGCTTCTAATCCTTCTACTTCTTCTGTTTTATAAGCTTCCTGCTATATACTAGATCCTATTTCTATTCCTGCTTTCTTCTTGTAGAAACCCCTCTATATAATATTTGGTGACCTATATAGGGAACAGGCAGCTCTATAGTGCTAGGTTGAGAATGCTCAATAAGAAGTACTTAGATTAGTGTCAACAAGCTTAGTATTATCTTTTACCTTATAAATTTTATTAATATAATATATTAGACAAGCCTTCTTACAAAGAAGTATAAACTGACGCCAAACAATAATTATTTGGACTATAGCCTTATAAGAGCAGATTTGTCAAGCAAGCCAGACCTTCTTTCCCCTTAATAGAACAGAACAACAATTTAAGATGTTAGTAAACAATAAGAAGCCTATAGGGAGCTATTTACTTAGTCTTTCTCTGCTAGGAGGCACAAAGACCAACGACCTTTAGGAAGCTCTGTCAACACTTTACCTAAAAAGTAGGAAACCCTAGGGTACTAGAAATCACAGAAGAAGGAACAGACCTCTAATCAACAAAGCTGCGGTACAGATAACCTTGATTCTGGTTGTATATAAGAAGAAGAAACAAGTTAAGATAAAGCAGATGGTTTTAGAAAGGAAGAAACGATAATAAAGCATTATAGCACTTATAGTAGTGTTATAGCTTAAATGGTATAATAGTAGGAATTTGCCGCTTGATTTTCCTTATATCTAAGCTTCTGTTTGGTTTTATATGCTTGTTCTTTATATGTGGATTTTACTGCTTGTTTTATATGTTTACTTTATATATTAATTATTGTGTGTTTGGCCTTATGTTTGGTTTTATTTTCTGTCTTATATGCTTGCTTTTGTGTTTTGGATTTGTGGATTAACATTCTTTTAGTGACTAAAGAAAGAAAGGTCCAGGACTTATATATGTTAGGAGGACTACTCTTTCTTTTCTTTCCTTTAACAAACTTCTGCTTTTATATAAGTATTGATTACTTAAGCACTCCTAACTTTGACTTCTTCTCCTACAAAAACCTCTTTTTGTTCTAAAAACCTTTATATATACATCTTAGAACTTCTACCTAAGCCTTGACATAATGGCATCTCAAGATTTAGCAATACCGTCTACCCTAGCTTCTATGTTAGAAAACCCTAAAGTCGGTTCTAATTCATCTTGCTTTAGAGGAAAGAAGCTTATACTAGGAGAAAAGCAACCAAAATCTTAGTCAAAAATGATTTTACACCACCCAATACTAGTTCTAGGAGGTTATAGCAGCCTATACTTTAAAGGAAAAGAGATTATAGCCTTTCTTAAAGCACTTAACCGATGCTTTAAAGACTATAGTGTTAATGATAATAATAAGAAGAAGGAACAAACGGCAGAATACTTAGCTACTTAGATCAAAAGGGATATAGAACAACTACTAGAATATAAGGATTTAACCTTATAGGAGTCATTCTAAGGGACACTTCTAAGGGAGTACCGCCATAACAACTCAGACCAGCTACTATATATAGTAGGCTACCTGGAGAAATATATTAGAGATTTTAAGCGACTTGTTAACCTTAGACTAGTGACCTAGAGCCAAATCCACAAATACTATAGGGGATTCTACAAGATTAGGGTAAAGTATATTAAGAAGGGCAACATCACCAACAAAGCCCTTATGTTTAAATTTATATATGCCCTACCACAAAGCCTTAAGATCAAGGCAATAAGATTAGTAGCAATCAGGACCAAATTTGATCCAGACAACATAAAGACCTTCTAAGAGGTTTATATAACTATTAAGAGCAGTTATGCTGTTTTGAAAGACATAGATGGCCTAGTAGAGGAGCAAGGGATGGGCGGACTACCTAGGCTGCATAATAGGTACCTATAGGCATGATTTTTTAAAAGCTACCTACCTGTGGGTATATGCACTAATAGGTACCTATTAGTGGGTTAGGTACTACCCATTAGTGGGTACCCTACAGGTAGCCAAGAACCCACTAAAAAATGAGGATATACTCTTGCCAAGCCTTTTAATAAGGATTATAAAATTAGAAGAAGGTATAAGGTAAGATATATATTTAGTAAAGCTTAAAGAAAGTAATATATATATTATATAAGATACACTTAATCTATTTTCTTCTTATATAAAGTATATAAAGCTATATTTTATTAATTTCTAAATAAAAGCACAAAAAGCATATAAGCATAATTACCTTAGAATAATTTAAGACCTTTTTGACTCTTGACAGTCTTTACTTTGACAGTCTTCACTTTGACAGTCTTCACTTTAACAGTCTTCACTTCAAATCTGAAGCTTTGATCACCTATTTGTTTAGCAAGCAAATAAGATCACTTGCTTTAAATTACAAAGTAAGGCATGTATAAGCATGTTCCTGCTTAAACAAGCGATTGGCTTTTAAGGAGCGCCTTTGCCTTGGCATGTGTCACCTAGTATAGGCTTCACTTTGGTAGGCATCACTTTGGGCCCAAAAGAGCCTTTAGAGCCTCCGGAGTCCTTAAAGCAATAAGCCTTAGACATAACAATCCTTATAAGGAGTAAAACTTACTTTCTACCTTTAAAGCTTAATAAAAATTTAAATAGAAATACTAAAAAGATTCTATCTTAATTTTTGTAATCTATAAGTTCTTTTGGCCTAGAAAAGCTCCTCTAGGGCTTATATAGGACTAGTATGATCTTATACAAGTTCTTATATAAGTATTATACAATAATTATACAAATGGGTACCTGCAGGTAACCCACTAGGTAGTAGACCTCACCTACCCACTAGTGGGTAGGCAGTGGGCACTTGGCAAAACCCACTACCTACTTACTACCCACCATATAGTCTAGGACTACCTGCTAGATTTGACAACCTTGATATAACATATACTATAAGCAGGAACCAAGAAGTCTCCAAGGAACCGATGCCTGCTATTTTACCTTTTGTTTGCGCCAAGGCCAGGGACCACCGCTAGAGGATAACAAACCAGGACATTAATAAGATCACTAAAGGGCTTGATAAACTGCAGATTTTACAAGCAGTGGCCAAGTATGCTTAGTAGAGAGTGATTATAGCAAATGTTAACTCTATAGACTATACCGACTTACTAGAGGATTTATTTAGACCAATTGTTGATATTAACTATAGCAGATTTTAATCATACTCTAGGAAAGGCTTCTGTGACAATAAAATCTGTAAGTAGTGCTATATAACGATATGGGGATACTGGCTAAGCGTAGCCGGGTACTTGGTAACGTCAGGTTGGTATTGTAATAGAAGTGTGGCAGTCAGGTGGTTGTTTACTTGGAAGTAAACCTGTTACTTAAATAGGTAAACAAAGCTTGTATTAAATAACTAAAGTAAGTTGAGCACAAAGCTCCTATCTAAGGAAACACTATGACTTATATAGAACCTTCCTGCATCCAGGAGTCCCTAACAAGGGAGCCCTAGAATAAGGAGCCGGACTCCTTCCTTCTAGACTCTAACAAACAGGACTCCATCACATGACCCTGTTATATGATTCTCTTGTGCTGACTCCCCAGGTTCTCTGTGCTGCGTAGCAGCCAAGCCTTAGGCCTAGGTCGCACATGATAATGAAATCGTGACACTATCCCCTTCTATACTAGTATAGTCCCAACGCTTAAGGTAATCTAAGGAAATGTTGACAACTGCCTGTAGTTGTCTTCTTCTTTTAATCATGCCATTTATTGCCTACACAAAAAGGAAAGAGCGCCTGGTGCTTATAATGCATATAGAAAATTCAAATCGTCCTGCTCAGACTTGCTCTTACTGTTAAAAGCAATCTTACAAGTGCTTGTTAGACCTTGTAGAGTCCTCTTGCTGTTCCGAGTGCGTTTGTTCTAAGCGATCCTGTGATACTGCGGGTTATCGGAAGGTGTGGCCTCCTCCTAAGGTTGTGTGTTGCTTTTTTCTTGGTCCTTGCCAAAAACGACTCCTGACGCCCCCTAAAAGTCCCGTTTCTGACCCCTTCATGTCCTGGCTCCCCGCCTTTAAGCTGTCTGGGGTAGAGTATGATATCTCCAAGCCATCCTTTGATCCTGGTCTAGAGTATTAGGCAACCTAGGATGCTGGCGGCGGAACGCCGCGACCTTCTTAGAGTAGTTGAGATTTGCCTCAGGTTCCTATATGTTTTCTGATTGTGGGTATCCTAACCATTTGACTAAATATTTAAGCTGGTTTCTAACAAACTTGTAGTCTAAGATTTCCTTAATGTCATATTTGGCTTCTAGGTTGACTAGTTTGATTTCTGTTTTTAGAGCTGGTAGTGCTCCCTCTAGTGCTGGTTTAAGGAGAGATATATAAAACATTAAATAGATGTTTATTGTCTTTGGCAGGGCCAATTTATAATTTAAAGGTCCTTTAATATGTTTAATCTTAAATGGTCTAAGTTTTTTATAATCTAGTTTGTTGCTTAGTCATTTTGTTTAAATGTTTTTTTGTAAAAGATAGACTTTATCCCCTTCTTTAGTGTTGGCTCCTGACTATGCCTTGTGTTATAGTAGTATACATTCCTTTCTATAACAAATCACAGCTTGTCTGCTAATTCCTTATATAGTTCCTTAATACAAGTAAACTGAATTTAGGCTAAGTCATTATTGATGTTTATAATTCCTGGTTCTCTATATGCTTCTAGTTTATATCTATAGTTAGTATAGAATAGAGTAATAAGTGTTGTTTTTATAATAAAACTGTTATATACAAACTGTGCTAATAGCAATAGCTATACCTAATTGTTCTGTTAATAATTGATATAGCATTATAAGTATACTTTAACAACTTGATTTATTCTCTTGTTTTTATCATTTGTTTGAGGGTAAAATGCTATAGATAACTTTCTCTTAGCTCTAAGTAGTGCTATAAGCAATGTCTAGAACTTGGATATAAACAGCTTGTCTCTATCAGACAAGATTTTGTCTAGCAGTCTATGCCTCAAGACAACTTCTTATAGGAAGATATGTGCTAAGTCTTCTATAGTTCTATTTGTCCTAAATAGGACTAGTATTATGTATTTGGTCAATCTTTCTATAATGATCAGGATAGAATCATATCCTGCTCCTATAACTAGATTTATAGACTTAGGCAATGGTCTAATAAAATCCTATAATACTGATTTCTAAGGTTTCTCTAGTATAGGAGTTGTGCCTATCTGTCTATAAGGTATATAGGAGGAAGCCTTGTTCCTTATATAGGTATTATATTTTGTAACTAGTTCCTTGACTTTCTTTTATAATCCAGGACACTAATAGTTTATTGATATTTATACAAACGTCCGTTATACTCCTTGATGTCTATATACTGGCAATAAGTGTTGCTCTTTAATAAACTCATTTTGTAGGCTCCTAGGAAGATAGATCTTTCCTGTTTTTATATACCAATAGAATTCTTCCTTTCCGAACCGTTAGACCTCCTGATAGAGTTGGTCTACTTCTTCTATTAGATTTAGGGAAACCTGGTTTAGTTTCTAAAGCCAAGATTTCTCTTATAAAGTAGTGAGTTTCCTTATACTTGCAATCTCTCTAATTGCTAGGGCTAAGTCCCTATTATCTAGGGTCCTAAGGATCGCGGTTCTCTTATATGTTTTGTTGTCCTTATATCCTGGTTTCTGACTAAGAGCATCTGCTCTAGGATTGTTGGTTCCTTTGACATGTTTGATTATAATGTTGTAGCTAGCCAACTCTTTAGCTTATCTTGTAAGATGGCGGTTAGTCAGATCCTTTATTGTAATAAACCCTTATAGGTTTATATAATTGGTATGGATTATTACTAGATAGATAGTACCCTACAAGTAATTCCTCTAATGCTTAAGTGTTTCTATAATGGCTAAAAGTTCCTTCTTATAGATGTTATAATTTTGTTTGGCTAGAGACATCTTCTTTAAGAAGTAGGCGACAGGGTAGAGCTTCCTGTCATCTCCTCTTTGTAAGTATATAGCTCCTAGGGTAGTGTTAGACACATTAGTCTTGGCGATACTCTCTCTGTCTTCCTTATAACTATATAGTATTAGTTCCTTAGTAAACCTTTCCTTAATCATATCAAAAGCAACCTAGGCTTTCTCCGACCACTCAAATTTCTTGTCCTTCTTTATAAGGTTGGTAAGTAGTGACATAATCTTAGAGTATCCTTAATAAACTATTAGTAGAAGTTGGCAAAACCCAAGATGGATTAAATGTCCTTAATATTTCTAGGTGTTTCCTAATTCTATACTTCTTTGATCTTTGCTAGATCTATACTTATTTTGCTAGGTCAGATGACATATCCTAGGAATTTAACTTCCTTAACCCTAAAACGGCATTTTGAAAGTTTAAGGCATAAGTCTACTCTAGCTAGTGCCTCTAACACTTCTCTAACATGTTCTTTATAATCTTCTTCCTGCTTGGAGAAGACAAGGATGTTGTCTAAGTAACAAATGACCATTACCTCTAAGAACTCCTTAAGGATGTTATTATTCTGTCTTTGACATGTGATAGGTGCGTTTATTAGTCCAAACGGCATAACTATATATTCCTATAGTCTAGAAGGTAGAAGAAACACTATCTTCTATTTGTGCCCTTCCTTGATTTAGATCAGATTAAACAAATTCCTCTAATCTAATTTTGTAAATATCTTTGCCTTACTTAACCTGTCTTGTAGGTATTAAGCCCCTAGTAATAGATATATGTCCTAAATAGTCCCTATATTAAGATGTTAGTAGTCTATATATAGCCTTCTGTTTGGGTTATCCTTTTTATATACTAATAGTATATTTAAAGTATAAGGGGACTTGGATGCTTGTATCTATCCCTTCTTGTATGCTTTAATCTAGTATTCCTTAAGCGTCCTTGTAATAATCAGATTGTGGTATTATAATTTGTCTATAAGGGGTATAAATCCCTCTTTAAGATTGATCTTATAATCCTAAGGCTGGTGTTTAGGAAGTGCTTGCAAATCCTATAGATCCTCAAACAACCTTATAAATTCCTTATACTTTATAGGTAAGGTGTTATTGTCTTTGGCGACCTATAGAGGACCGCTCTGTTTGTTGGCATGTCTGGGCTTCTTGGAGGCGGTGCTAACCTCTCTTGGGCCTTATAGTCACTGCAATCCTATATAGTGACAATAACTAAACTTAAGTATATATGCTTGCTAGTCTACTTCTAGGTTGTGTTCTTCAAACCAGGGCATGCCTAATATAGCCTTGTGCCCCCAGTTAGTGCTATATCAAATCGCACCTCTATTATATGTCCCTTATTGGTCACAACCTATATAGGTGCTATGACCTGGGTGACTAACCCATTCTAGTATCTAATGTTAGTCCTATCAACAACTCTTAGTTGATATAGGCAATATAATATTTCTAAGGGTATATTGAGCCTATTTGCATTTTCCTTTAATATAAAGTTTCCTTTAGCTCCAGAATCTATTAGGATTTGGATGTTTTTTCCTTATATAAGGGCTTTAGTAGAGAACTGTCCTCCCTTGTCAGTGGCATATAGTTCTTTTGTCTCTGTTCTAGTGATTCTGTCCTGCTATATTCTCTGGCATGCTTCCTAGTCGTCTTCCTTAAGTATATATAGGTAATTGATCATTATGTTTGCCTTGTTTTTGACGTCTGATTGATAATAGTCATTTGTGTCGACTAGTTTCCAGATCCTTATAGATTAGGTCTAGTTGTGTATTTCCCAAATCTCTTTTTTGACTGGCATCCTTAGGTCATTTACCTAAGGTGTGGGATTACTTAAGACTCTCTATGTCTTGATAAGGTGTTTCCTTAGACCTCCTTTAAGACTATATCTCAATAGTCCTATATGGCGTTAGTCCTTATATACAAGCTTGTACTTTGCTTTAGTGTTGATTTTGACCTAAGATTTTCTATCCTCAAGGATCATCTTGTTGCTTTCCAAGAGCCACTATCTTTTATATAGTTTGGTAGACACTATAGTCCATTTCTTGCCGATGTCCAAGTAATGTGTCTTGCATTTTCTAGTGTTCCAAATAAGTTTAAGCGCTTGTTCTCCTTAGAGATGCACTTTAGCTTTGTCTTTACTGCTTAAACTTTTCTTACTAGATCCTTCCTTAGGAATATCTCCTTCCTTTAGAGGTTATAAAACTGCTAGTGTGTTGTTGTTATTAACATTTATGTTGTTGTCTAGTAATAGTATTTCGGCTGTCTTTAAACGACTACCTTCTTCTATAAAGATTATCACTAGCAGGTCTGAGGCCTAGACATTATATGTCTGTCCTTCTTTTGGTTTGTTCTTATAGGTCTGGGTATTAAAGAATGATTTATAAGTCCTAAGACAAGTGTAATGATTACCTATCTCTGTGACTCCTTAGAATACCCATTACTGTCCTTATTGTAGGATAGCAACCTATAGTGGCATTATCTTAGTGCCTTTAACTGGTGGTCGCGCCTAATGTTCTTGTTAGGCTTGGGCAATATCAAGTTGTCTGTAGATGCCTAACTGTTCTAGTTCTTCTTCTATAAGTTCCTTATAGCTATATACTGCTACTTCCTTAGTGGTAGTACTAATCTGCTTGCCCTTTCCCTAAGGTTTCCTGCTACTATTCTTTTTGTAGTTTTGTGCTTAATGGCCTGGTTTTCTGCAATCAAAACACAATTTTCCTTTATAGCGTTGTGTTTTTTCTTTATTAGAGAGTTTTCTGGTAGCAGAGAGTTGTTTGGTTTCTTTAGGTCTATAGTGTTTATAGGGCTTCCATTTCTTGCTATTCCTAGACTTTCTAGAACTCTCTTTTCTAGAATCTTTTACTCCCTTCTAATCTTGGCGTTGTTTGTACAATCTGTTGTCAGTTCTGACTAACAGCTTAATTACTTTATTGATTGTCTTTGGTTTATCTATATATGCTATGTCGTCCTTAATAAACTCTTTTAGCCCCTTGAGATAGTGGCTGATCAAGGCTTTAATGTCCCATCCTGTCTTGGTAGCATGACGCTAGAACTCTATAATATATATAATAGCTAATCCTGTTTGCTTGAGGTTAAATAGGTGTCAAACGGCCGTCTTCTTTTTATTAATGTCTCTAAATACTTGTCAGATTTCTTTCTTGAATCCTACAAAGCTCCTAAAGATCTGCTTTGTGACATACATGTCCCCTTCCTTATCTGGGTTCCTAAAATAGTCCCTTAGATAGGGTTTAATCTACTTCTAGGCCTTACCTTATAGGTAAGAGATAGCCTATAAACTTTTCTTATTGCGATCTGTGAACTTGTCCTTATTAAACTTAAAGTACAATTCTAGTTAAAGCAGGAATGACTTGAGTTCCTTGTGATTTCTATAAAACTTGTCTGGGAGGGCAACCTTAAGTGATTTGTTAGCTTCTACTTTAAAGTTCTTAGAATTGTCAATATCTGGTATAGAGACATTGTCCTTATCAGGACGGTTGTTAATTAAGGGGTTTGGGATTAGTATTGGTGGAGTTAGGTTGGCTAAACTAGCGGTTGGGCTAGTAACCTGATAGGCGACTTTTGGAGGCATTGTTGCTAACTGTTGACTTTAAACAGGGTGCTTAAAGTGTAACGATATAGGGATACTAGCTAAGCGTAGCCGGGTACTTAGTAATGTCAGGTTGGTATTGTAATAGAAGTGTGGCAGTCAGGTGGTTGTTTACTTAGAAGTAAACCTGTTACTTGAATAGGTAAACAAAGCTTATATTAAATAACTAAAGTAAGTTGAGCACAAAGCTCCTATCTAAGGAAACACTATGACTTATATAGAACCTTCCTACATCTAGGAGTCCCTGATAAGGGAGCCCTAGAATAAGGAGCCGGACTCCTTCCTTCTAGACTCTAACAAACAGGACTCCATTATATGACCCCGTTATATGATTCTCTTGTGCTGACTCCTTAGGTTCTCTGTGCTGCGTAGCAGCCAAGCCTCAGGCCTAGGTCGCACGTGATAATAAAATCATGACATACTATAACATCTAGGCTAAAGGAATAAGACTACAAGCACCTTATAGATATATAAACTAGTGCCACAACTATAAGATGTTTATCAGGAAGGAAGTGATCTACAAATCAGACAATGGTTACTATATCTGTCTTAGACCCTAGGATCCAAGTAAGCCAGTAATGCCTATACAGTTTAGTAACAACCTACCCTAAAGGAATCAGATCATACAACACATTATAAACACCATCTATAGTCATATTCTAGAACGGAGGGAGAAGGCACTATAAGAGAATGCTAAATATAAGCAGATTGTATAAGAAAGCAGACAAACCTAGGAAAGCACAGTTAGGAACATAGAAGCCTATAGGGACGATACCTACAACATCTCTGACCTACTAGAGGAGAGATTACTTACCAAAGAGAGGAGTGCCTGGATCTAAGGGATGATTATACAAGAAGCTAGGATTAAACCTATAGAGACTAGGAAGTCAAAGAGAGCCTCTAAGAGAAGCATGCTATATATAAAGGAAACACTATAAGAACGGCTATAGAAGCAAGCTTCTTATAGACGCCCAAAAGTACTCTACCCAAAAACTGTTAGATTTGATAATAATAATGTCTAGGAGAGACCTATACTAAGGAAGATTCTAAAAAGAAAGGATAGTCAAGTCAAGGACCTAAGAAACAACCTAAAGAACAATATAGGGAATGACCTAGGACATGTGGTCAAAACACCCTATAGTATTACTATAAGGAACCAAGTATAACATTTATAGTACCGCCAATGCTATACTAAGGTAGGAACATTAGGTTGTATATAGTATATATAAGAGTAATAAGTCAGGGTGTTCCTGTACAGTATAAGAATAGAGTGTATTACAAATACTATATTAAGTTGAGCATAAAGCTCCTATCTAAGGAAATAACT
>JAHEWH010000089.1:0-11761 GCA_020726485.1 Halenospora varia
CATTGCATCGCATTTGACCTTGCGTACACACGGCAGGGCATACATGACTTGTTGTTGACTTTCGGGGCACGTTTTTCGATCTCTCCTTGCCCCTTTTTCGGCTCACTACGGAAAGTATTCATCGAAAAAAAGAGGAATGTTTGTGGTAGCTTGCAGTGATGTCGAAATCAAGGAATGAGATGGTGGTAGTGTGAGGGCGTGTTTGGCATTGTGGCGTGGTAAATTTGGCTTCACTCGAAAGTTATGTAAGGCTTACGGACGTACAATTTTTGCCGTCGGCCTTCCCGGAAGGTCACGTGCCAATGTTCCTTAACGGACGTAGCATTGGATGCTTTTGTACTCGTAATTAGAAATTGTTTGATTTTGTCGCCATTGAGGGTAGAAGTTTTCTACCTTTAGTTTGGTTATTTATACGAAGTAGGTACCTAGATGCCTAAGTAGGGATCAATAAAAGGCCCGGGCCGTTGCAAAGCGGCTCGGCGGAAAGTGAAGAACGTCCGATTTGAATAGCTTCGTGACCGTGATGACTTCCACCGACTGAAGGAACGGAGATAGCGATGGAGAGGATCTACGAGCAATCTAAATGTAGTCATGGGACGTCCGACTCTGGGATATTTTTCGCAGGGTTTAGTGCCAAATAAATAACGACCATGACGAAATTTTGGATTATGAAGGTACTTCCAAGTCCCATCTTCACCAGACGGCCAATCTAACACTCAATAGTACCCAGCAACATCAAAATACCTTCCGACTGTACCTCAGTTCCTTCCAATACTCCGCACTCCGCACACAGTTATACCAGACATTGAGTCTCAAAGGCAAAGGCCAAGAAGCAACACTCAGCTCAGCGCAAACCACTTCCCACCCTACAAAGCGGTCCGAAACAATTGTCGTGCATACAGGAATCCCTTGATCACCCGAGCGAAATCTTACAACTCAAGGCTGATGGGTGAGATCGGCACGTCGACAGCCATGGCCGAATGTGCCAAAGCTGTACGATTACCTGCGTGTAAGGAATATCGATTCAACGAAGCTGTAGCTGGGGATAGTACAATACATATGCGCTTGCTGCCGGTGGCACTGATCGGTCAGGTCAGGATGATTTTCAGCTATGCAATGCTCCGTTCCGGCGATCTGCGAACGTATTGAGCTGTGTTGATGAGCTCGGAGACAACATGCAAAATCATCGGGCGTCAATAATTTAATATTGAAGATTTTAGTGGCGAATCAGTACATAGAGGAGAGACCGCCATCTGGCTATACATATAGTTCATGGAAATTCGTTGCGACCAGAGGTAGGTCTCCAACTACACAAATCGCCACTTGATTTCCCACATACTTTCTTCACGAAACTGCGTCAACCTTCCCTAACTAGCGTGTTACCGGGGAGGGTGCTCACTCATCTTGACATATCGACTTCGAAATCTCAGATCACAAGCTTCAGAGCTTCGTCTTGAAGATTGGTGTCTAGTGACTATGGGACGACTCTTCACCATATGGAATGACATCGCATCTTTTGCATAGCTAAGGAACAATCTCTTGCCCATGGCCTGGTATATTTTCCAGGAGTATTCTTGCAATTATTTTTCTCTGAGTATCTCCCACAAACCTTTACAGTCCACTGCAGGGCTTCTCCTTTCCTCTTCAGATGAAACTCAACAAGCCCTCGGCCAGTGTGAAGCGGATCATTCCAGAAAATTGGTCGCTTCTCCTAAGATATATTGTCCAACCTGGAATCCAAAATGAAACCCTATGCTGGAACATCCCAAGGCTGATTTTTCTGTGTACAAATTACCCGGAAATTGGGGTCGAGAGACCTTAGGTTAGGCAGGTAGAGTGATGCTTCAATTTATTTTCTAATGTTCTGCGCCCTGGCACCGATGACTTCTCGGTGACCCAGACTTGCATACTCAGAGAGTTTGAAGAATGTGAATCTCTGGGATAGATTCCCCGTTAAAGTGAGACAGTTCAAAGATCTGGAAAGGTCCATCAGTAAGGACATGGCCTTTCTCGACTCTTGACGCCATTGGCTTGATTGAAAACACCAACATACACTGCCACTTTGAAAATGGTTCTAGGCCAAGACCACAATTTTGATGGACCAATCTGCAGTTCCTTCCAGGTGCCAGTAGCGGCTAGAGATTTGGAAAAATCGGGTCACGGGACTTGTCTCAATCATTGGGTGCAAGACAGATGGGACGGTCGCGCTTCTGGTTTTAATTAGGCATCGGCGTTTAGGGTTATATAGATATGTACGAAATCAGACGTACGAGCGGTTTACAGCCAATGAAACGTTATGGCCCAATCGTAGGTCGAAGAAATCCGATGAGTCGAGTACAACCAATCACAAGCGTTCTCGCGTCCGCAACGCGCCAACCTCAAACATCGCTTCGAGAACAACAGTATCACTTCGCTGCACAAAGACTCACATCTACTGGCTGAGACCCAGTCTTACATATTGAAATCTTCTTTCGCATCCTTGAAAAAGCTTTCACTTGTCTCTTCTAGACCGTTCAAGTATCCCAGTTTCATCTCACCAGCCGCCGCCATCTTTTGACGGGTCGTTGGAAAGTGGAGACAAAGCCTCAAAAAAGACCTCAGTCAGGTCGCTTCCACCACGACCTCTTGATTTCGAAACTAGCACCCAGATAATACAAGATGCTGCATATGCCCGAGAAAAATGTAGATCTTTCTTTTCTTCCGCATTCTACTCCTTGCTCGTGATATTCGTTGTTTCGTCAATCTTCTGTCTTTTTCGCTCATT
This sequence comes from Halenospora varia, assembly GCA_020726485.1. NCBI lineage: Eukaryota > Fungi > Ascomycota > Leotiomycetes > Helotiales > Solenopeziaceae > Halenospora > Halenospora varia. The sequence goes on from JAHEWH010000089.1 coordinate 2,765, forward strand.
TCGATTGTTTACAATATCATTCATTTGCTTCGTCTTTCAATTTTCAAAATATAGAGATCTGATATACTTTTAAAGTCATCAGCAGCGGTGCAGTTGGTTATTAGAAGGATTTAATCCTACGTGCGGGCCACGATCTTAACCAGCAACAAGAAGTTACATTTGGAGATGAGGGGGCTTAACTTAGTATCTGCTGTGTTCTTTTTCGCGACTTTGACAGAAGCGGGACCATTACGACGTGATTCTCGGCGATAGTGAGTTATTTCTTGCATTTATTGTTCAAATGCTAGCTTCAAAACAGTGAGGCGAGAAATGTTGAGATCTCGAACTCAAGGTCACAGTCTACCAGTGCAAAATTACTCGACGTTTTGACGATAATACCTGTTGACTCAACTACTTCATCAGAACCGCCATTAACACAGGCATCCACAAATTCAGCTGTCCCAACAATATCCCCCACAAGCAATACCAGGACAACGCTCACATCAACATCCTCTGAAACAAGTTCGAGCCAGACGAGCTCTTCAGAATTGTCCACCTCTGTGACATTGACCCAAAGTTCAGCAACGAAATCAACACAAACAACACACTTAACAACGAGTACCACGTCGCTGACCCAAAGTTCGGCAACACAGTCATTGCCCTCAACAAATCCTGGTAGTACATCACCGGCTGATGTAACTGCCACAAAATCTAATCAACCGAGCCAAGATGCTGGTACCGGTACCACCACTTCCTCAAGCTCTGTCCATAATACACATTCCGAGACATCATCCTCAAACACCCAAACTGAAGTTGGATCTTCGAATACCGTCAGTTCGCGAACGTCAACTCTACCCGAGTCAACAACACCGGCAATCAGCAGTTCCCCTACAAAATCAGCGACACCCAATTCGAATGTGCCATCAGGTACCACCAGCTCCTTGACCTCGATGGTGGCATCGGCCGGATTTCAAAACCCTTCTCCAGTTGAGAGCTCAACCACTACAACCTCAACTGCAACTTCACAAACAACCTCATCAGCCGTATCGAACTCCCCAGGGTCTTCTCAGACAGGTACATTAGTACAAACGACCGCGTCAACAACGTCAAGTCTGCAAGAGTCCTCCCAGAGTAGTACATCTAATACCTTGGTACAACCCACCTCGTCGGCAACTTCAAGTCAAACTGGGTCTTCCCAGACACAGATCACTTCATCTGGAACATCGACTCAAATTGAGTCCTCCCAGACCGGGACATCTAATACCTTGGTACAACCCACCTCTTCAGCAACGTCAAGTCAAGCTGGCTCTTCCCAGACAAGTACATCTGATACATTGACACGAACGACCTCGTCTACCACATCGAGTCAAACCGAGTCGTCCCAGATCAGTTCATCTAACACACTGGTACAAGCCACCTCGTCAGCAATATCGAGTCTACAGTCGTTCCAGACAAGTAGTGCATCTAGTGTATCAGTGCAAACAACTTCGTCCACTTCCACCGAGTCATCTCAAACAGCTAGTCTTGTCTCAACATCCGCCACTACATCTTCAGTGCCAAGATTTACACTGACCAACACGGGCTCAGTTACACCACCAGCTACTGCTATATCATCACTCTCCTCGATGGCAGCATCTGCGGGTTTCCAAGATCCTTCTTCCACACCGTCATCAACTGCATCGTCTGAAACCAAATCTGCCACGAGCTCATCGATTGTATCATCTGTCCAGTCCTCGGTAACCATCTCGGTAGCTCCCACGATCATCTCATCGGCACCTTCTTCAACTTCCACTGTATCCTCAGCAGTGTTCTCTGCCAATCTTGCGGACGCACAAGCGTATAACAACCTTTTCTCAACCTTGAACTTCTCATCGCCTTGTATTAGTGATCAAGTTGCCTGCTTGTCTGGTAACGTTGGAACTTGCGATGGACAGGGCAGTTTCGCCATCACCCAAGTTTGCACTCCTGGGAACGAATGTTTCGCAATGCCAATGAATACCACTCGTGGCGTGTTTGTCGGATGTACTCCTATCTCTGTGGCGGAGAGTGTGCTATCGCTCAGCATCACATCCAGCAATCAACATCAAGCTCAGCTACCTCAACTAGTTCAATCTCCGTATCAACAACCCCTTTGTTGACAAGTAGCGCAAGTCAGCAAACATCTACTCCGCCAACGGTCAGCCCCATAGCTCCAAGCTCTTCTACCCAGTCATTCGCAAGCCATACAACCCTCACCCTCTCAAACTTCGGCACTCACACCCCCTCCTCCTCCCCTCCTCGCCCCACCTCATCAGCTGCACCCCCCGGACCTCCAGACACAGACTCAACCACAACCCTGATATTCGTCCCACCAACCTCTTCCGCTGCTCTTCCACCACCAAGCAAAAGCCCAGAAATCACAACCACTCTTCCTCTATCTACAATCTATACCACTGTCACCCCAATAGACGTAACGACTATCTTCGTAACCAAATCAGCCACACCACCCCCACCACCGAGTCCTACTACATCCGTTGCGCCAGATGTATTGACTATCATTCCTGTTCCGGATACGACGCCGCCACCGAGTAACACGGATAGACCGAAGGAGACGGTCACAGTTACGGAGACAGTCACTGTGACTGAGAGAAGATGAGGGCTTGATTTCAAGATGTGACTTGATTTTTCTTTTGTCGAAACGTGGAGTTGGGAGTTTGGTGGAACATTTGTTGAAGAGTCGGTTCTGTAGATTATTTCATAAATTCGAATAGTTCCTTTAATAGATAATTTCCATTTCTTTTCATCCACATCTTCCAATTCTGCAATCTGTTGTCATCGCCAAATTTCGTTATTACCGTATATGCAATTATCCTTCACCTTTTCCAGTTTCTATTTCACTACTCTGCTTTATACCCGCAATATATTTTTGATGTGTAGGACGAATTACTCGGCGTGGTAGTTTAAATAGCATCTTATCTACTAGCCCAGTCTCTCTCAATGCTCCTTTAGAAGCCTTACTGAATCCTGACAGCCTTGTCGAAATCCCTAGAATATCCTTTCTGGAGTTTGTATTGTTGCCTCCGGACTGCCTTTAAATAGACATGGTGGGAAGAGAATTTCACCCTAATAGTTCACTCTGTTTATCTCCAAATTCACTTTTTCTCTCAAGTCAATAAGAATTTACCCTGCTCACCTCATCCCTCTTCATTTCACAATTTCGCCCCAAGAACTTAAACTACTCACAAGTACCAACATAAGCAAAAGTATCAAACCCATTTCAACACATGACCTCCCACTCGGTACTTACCCCTATCCAAAGTCCCACGGAAAATACAAACATCGAAATCGAAACATCACTTCAACCCCTGTTTCGTTCCCTGTTATGAATCTATGGTTAGTTGTCGTTCTTACTTCCGACGCGCCAACGAGGTCAGAAGACGGGTTCTTAGCTGGTGAAGGGACTTAAGACTTGGAAGAGCACTTGGTTCTGTTATAAATACCACTAGTACTGTAGAGATAGTGGAAAATAGGTGAATTCAGTCATCCAGGCCACCTCCTACCTAGCTCTGTATCGCTACATTACAAAAAACTAGTCTGTTATACGAGCTCGTTAGCGTCTTTTCTTGGTTATAAAACCTTAACTCCTACTATTTATTATTTACCATAGAGTACGGCCAACCGAATCCTTAAAAAGAGAGAAAACTGAGCGCAGCAAGATAACAATAAGTAGTTATTCAGCAAAGGGTTCATCACTTCCAACCACCACTTCTGCCGCAATCTGACCTATGTGGAAGGGACAGCCAGGGAACTCATTTAAGAAAGATGAGGTCAGAGACGGGCTGAGTATTACCTGCCGCTCTAATTCCACAGTGACAGGTAACCTGCCATGCTGAGTATGTGTGGCAGGTTACCTGACACCCTGTCATTCCAATCAGACTTATGCCGAATTGCTCCTCTGTCATCGTTAATGGCACCGTATCACGGTCGGAAAGGGGGGGGTTAGGGGGCAGATGGGGTTTTATAGAGAATTTAGAGCTGTGATTTCCTTTCTGCTTTATTCTGTTGAAAGTATTGTTGGAATTTTGGAGCTTGAGAAAACTATAAGTTCCAGGATAGATCTCGGACTTGAGTGACTCTGTCAGACAATTGTTTACGACCACTCAGTAGGAATGAGGAATCTCCAATACAATCTCCTTGATCCAGGTCTCCAGCCCTGGAGCTCGAAGAATTTGATTATGTCTCGGCGAGTCTTAGAATTTCTGACCTCCGATCTGTATTATATTTAGGCTTGCTGTGAAGTTTGGCTGCGACCTTTTGAGCTCACTTGTAAGTGAGTAGATGGAAAAAGCCTCAGGCCAGATGTTGCATCTCATAAAGCTTTAAAGAGGCCGTGACTGAAGTCTAGGGATTCTTTCCTGACTATAAAGCGTCCTTGCTAAGCTCTTATGCAATGGAGAATCTCTGACTGGAGTGCGCCTTTTGTCATGGCCGAAAAACCTGGAGAAGACCCACTTGGAGAACACCATTTTACAACCAGTTACCGTCATGTTGAGGAAGTCTTACCTGGTACGAAGTTAGTGCTGCTGCAAGACGTTTGCCAATTTCGAGAGAAAGAAGTCTTCAGCAAGATCGAGAACTCAAGTTGGTTGATGAAAGCCATATAAATACTCTAGCAAGGACGAAGATTGATCCCACATAATGCTTGTTTTGAATCTTCCCTGCTGAGATGGCTCGGGAGGTTATGGAGGGAGAGTACTTGTATACATGGTATGCTCTGTTCTAATCTCGAACATTCTAATCTAAATATTTGGCGTGCATCTCCTGATTTTCGCTTCTTCCTGACAGCTTGACCTCAATGGTTATCGACTTTCAATACTCTGTTCGTTATATAGATAACTTCGAGAATTCAAATTGACATACAGCTAGCCACGTATGGGTGACGTCACCGCAAGCTTCGAAAGCACTACTTATAAAATCTCGCAGCAAGACGTACGATTCCCATCCTTTAGCACAAGGCTATAATCTTCGGATGACTACTGCGCTGCGCAGATATGGATCGTACCTTCTTCGGTACTCGAGCGGCGAGCCGGAGACATGCAGCCTCCTGCGTAGAGGGTTATCAAACAGTATGGAATTCGAAATGACCTTCTCCACGCCAATTTGTTACCTTTGACTAAAACATGGAAACTGTTATCAGATTGGGGGGAGAGAATATCCTGAATATTGATAAATTCACTACAAGAGTTCGAAGAGTTCGTAAGAACGGTCTTCTTTGGATCACATTTTAGCGTCATCCCGGTCCGAATTAATCCATTCAAATATATCTACACTTCTTCCCGGACAATTCTCAAGTTTAGCAGAAAGCCTCCGGTTAGATCGCACGGATATTCCATTATAAATACCATACCAGCATCTGAAAAGGCAGACCAAAGGGTTCTTGAAGGGCTTTTGGATACAGTAATTGACATGTGGTTCCAGCAAGACGACAACCTAGGGTTCTATAAGAACGGAGACACCATACCAATATCTCAACTGCTTAAAGTTTGCAGAATGGCAAGCTTCCCAGTACCAAAGGCAAAGTGAACTGCGCGCTTTGGTTGAGACACCACACATCCCTTGTACAATAGCGAATAAGAGCAGTCACATCGTGGCTTGGGGCCCACGATCCGACGCACACTGTCTAATGTCCAACACTTCGAGAGAGACTCGAATGGTTCCGCTGGAACATGTGTGGTGCGATTGCAGGAGCTGATATCTCTCCGCAAGATCTTTCAATGTCCGTATAAACCAGAGCTTCTCTAGAGGTAATGCCGAACTGTATGATTCGATCCTAAGATCTATGGCACCCAATGTCCGAAGCTGGTGGTTCATTGACTTTGTGGAAAGGGTCGAGAGGGATGGGAGCTGAACTCTTATTTAATGGTGCAACTTTTGTGGCTGTGGTAGCAGGAGTAGCAGTGGCAGATGCAGGAGGGGTAATTGGAGGGGTCAATTCGTCGACTGGCTCGATTTCTCCAGTCCAACCAACCAATGTGTGATTCCAAGGAGTTTTGTCTGAAGAGAGGTATGTGAAGGAGTCAAATAATGCAGATGTGCCACGTCGAGTGCTCAGGCCCTATTACTTAGTTAGCATGATACAATGAGGTGACAGAATTGATCTGCCCAATCTTGCCCCTTTTTGTAGCTTAGGGAATGTGGTATGCAGAATGTTGCTGAGATGACCCCCCACTAAGACCCAAAGTTGGATTTGCAGCGCGTGGATCGATATCTGCCAGAGACTCTTGTTTGTGCAGACCAGAGCCTGCCAAGCTCATTCGACGCAGAATTTCACGATTCGAAGTGGCTCCTGTAGCTGCCTCCACAGGTGAGTCTGCCATTCCGTCGCTGGCCTTGCCCAGATCTTGTGTGAAGTATGAAGAGTCTGTATCCTTTTGCTCCTCACCCAAATGCATGCCCGGAGTGACTGGTACACTGGTTAAGGAGGGCCGTAGACCTGGATGAACCGACTCTTGTCGGCCTGGGAGGAGAGGTCTTGGCGATTCAGCAAGCTGGGCACCGTCTTCTTGGAATTTCTGTGCCATGGTGAGCTGAATACTACCGAGGCAATATGATTATGAGACAGTTGGCGCGGTGAGAGGCATGAAAGCATGCGACAGTGATAATAAACAGAGAACCGAAAGAAGGTGAGGGGTGAAGGTCTATGTAACGGCCTCCAGAGAGCAGTAGGAACAGTACAAGGTGGAGAAATTGCTCCAGAGATTATCTGGTTCTAGACATGAACGTGGGGCTGAAGCCTTCCAAAAAAAAACAGGGAAGCAGTAAGGCGGCAGAAACAGTCGCGAAGAAAAATATAGAGGTAGCCGTACCTGACGTAATTTGTTAGATCGACAATCATACAGTACAGTAAATGCTCAAAATTCCATAATGCCACTCTTCACCAACTTGTAGTGATAAGTTGTGAATGTGAATGTTTTGGGGCGAATTGAATGCTGATTGTTCACCCACTCATCAGAGATCCAGAGGGAGATATATAAAAGAGGATGAATGCACCTCAACAGTCGGGCCTGGTTGGTGGGGTGGAGCTGTCCCGGCACCATTAATTTGCTGAGAATTTAGAGTCCGCTCAACCAGCTACTACATATGCATTCTACTGTAGAACAAGGCCAGAATGCATGTTACTGTCTCGTATGCCACTTTCACTTTTTTCTATTCGTTGCTCTTCTTGCTTCCCTTTCTTCCTTTCCTTTTCTTTCCCATTCCCCTCCCTCAACTACCTATACCTAGTAGCAGCAGCTTTTGCGGAGCTCGAACTTCTTCTCCATGCATTCAACATCTCCAATTCCACTCTTCTCTATTTGCTTCTCGGCCCCTCTTCCCAGGACTGCAGCATCAGGCATGAATACCATCATCCCCTGCGGGACAATTCTCACCTCTTGAACGCCCAACGTGCCCGAGTACTATGCTCTGCATGGCATGAGTCTCCTTATCTGGGCCGCTCATAAATAACTCATGGCTAAATGTCCTCTATCAATCGACGAGGCTCAATCTCTTGCAGATGCGACGGCTATCTGTTCCTAGAATCGCCGAGAGCTCTCTCTCAACAGCCATTCACATGTGGAATTTGGTCCGAACATGCGATAAGTTCGAGGAACTCGCAAGAGAAAGCCCGCGCTCGAAGAGAGCAACCTATCGTGGCTTTTGGTGTCATCGTTTGTGCCTCGTATGATTATTTGCTGTTGAAAGTGCGTGTTGTGTTAAGTGGTTCTGCTAGATTCCTTATTGTCAGAATAATTGCTTATTTAGCTGAGTCAGCTACTGAGGCATATAACCCCTTATACTGCACATCAGAATTCCATCATCTTTATCCATCAATATCGTTCCCAAACCAAGCCATTTTATCTGTGTAATTAAACAAGTTATTCTAACAGGTTATAAGCCCGGGCTTGCCACCATTTGCTACATATATAACTGTCGCATCCTAACCCAAAATGGCCTCCACCTCTACTACCCCTAGTGCTGTCTCGAAGGAAGATGGTTATGTTGTTCTCCGCAAAGGCTATATTGCTATTCTTAATGGCGATAACTATAGAATCTAGTCAAGCATGTGTTAGGCTGCTCTTGCTAGCACTAGAGCTTTGAATATAGTGATGAGTAACAAACCTGAACCTAAAGCAGCTGCTACTATTTATGATTAGACCTCTTATAGGAATACTGGCATTAAAATTATCTCCTCCTCTATTAAGCCTTAGTTCCTTAGGAGGATCACTATCAAACTCTAGAACTAGGATGTTAAAGCCATTTAGACAGCTCTAGAAGCTCTTGATGTTACGATTTCATTATCACGTGCGACCCAGGCCTGAGGCTCGGCTGCTGCGTAGCACAGAGAACCTGGGGAGTCGGCATCAGGGAATCATGTGACGAGGTCATGTGATGGAGCCTGTATAGAGCTTAGGATCCAGGGCTCCAGGAGCTTAGATCTTGGGGCTCTATCAGGATCTAGGAGCAAGAAGGTTCTATATAAGTCTATAGTTATTTCCTTAGTTAGGAGCTTTATACTCAACTCAATATAGTATTTATAATATACTCTATTCTTATACTGTACAGGAACACCCTGACTTATTACTCTTATATATACTACACACAACCTAATGTTTCTACCTTAGTATAGTATCGGCTATACTATAAACGTTACACTTTGAGCATTGTCACTAGCACCTAGTAATAAGTCAACTGCTGTTATGTCAAATGCACCTCTAACCTATATACCTTAGTAAGTCAAGCCGCCTAAGGTACAAGACCTAAAGCCATTTGATAGTACTTAAAGCAAGCTATAACCCTTTATTAGCTAATACAAGATCTATATTTGTATAAACCCATTATTATTTAGATAAGAGGAACAGAAGGTATTGTAGGCATACTCTTACCTAGAGGGGACCATATATAATTAGATCACTACAAAACTTAAGGACTACCTTAACAATAATCATAACGATCAGGAAGATGATACAAACACAGTCTTTGACGACTATAAGGAGTTTG
>JAHEWH010000090.1:0-11433 GCA_020726485.1 Halenospora varia
AGGGGGAAATATAGACATATAAGGAAGTCACCGAAATCGGAAACCACTATGTCTATAGGGACAGTAGAGGATCATTCTTTAGCAATGCTATATAGGGAGCTAAGCTTGTTAAGGGAGGACAGTACCATGTTTAGAGACAAAGTATAAAGAAGTACTGTTTGTTAACACTATAACAAAAGAGCCTACTATAGAGCTACTCCTAGGGGAAGGATTAATCGATAATATATCAAGCAAAGAGGACTTTATAGATATACTAAAAGGCAGAGAGATCACTATAAAAGAAGCTTATAATAGAGCTAATCAACCCACTACTAGAGAACGGTAAAAGGTTATCAGAAAACAACAAAGACACTTAATATAGAAAAGTGTTACCGACAACTAATAAGTATAGGTTAAGTGTCTAAATGACACTAGAGAAATTAACATTAATAATATATATAATGTTATAGACTTGGACAAGAAAGGTATCTTGTAGGAAGAGACTAGTAACAACGCTATTAGTATAGAATTATAGTATAAAGACCTTGCGGAAGAAACAAAACTAGCGGAGAATGATGGTCGACTACAAGTAGGACAAATTTAGGAGGTTGCGCAACAAGAATATTATATAATTCCTAACATTAACACCTAAGAATAGGCCAGGGAGGGGGTCACTTATAAAGAAGAAGGATACTTCTCCCTAGAAGGTCTGAAATATACAGAAAAATGGGAAGTTATATACTAAGACAAACGGCATATTAGTTAGAAAGAAGTTAAGGGTATAGGCACTTATATAACTATAATTCCCAGAAAAGAACACAACTTTACTAGATAGAACAGCAACCACTAAAGGTTAGGGAGACCTAGGAGCTAAAGCTAACGCCAAGAAACGGAGCTAAGAGATGTTAGATAAAGACGGACAAAGGAAAACACAACTTTATCTAATCAAAAGACCTAGGCTAAGGTTTTGAGGTAGGACATGTTTACTAACTAACGACTAGAGATAACTACTAGAACGGATAGGTTAAGGTTCTTTAAGGCACTAGCTATATAGAACTATATATATCGGGCTATAGTTAATAGATAACACTTAATATATAGATTTGAGGAAAGAAGCTTAGAGTAATGATTAACTCTAGAGTAACGGGCAATTTTATATCACTAGATATAATAAAACGACTAAACGTACTAGTATAAGGCATTAACCTATACAGCCTAATAGTAGTTAATAGTACGGACTATAACGCTAGGCAAGTTAAGAAGGGAACTATTCTAACTAAGATAATAATTAGATAACATACTAAAGAAATCTAGATAGATATTATACTAATAGGAAGGCATAAGGCCATCCTTAGAATGCTATAGATTAAATAGTATAATCTAGAAATTAACTAGAAGACAAAAACAGTAAAATTCTCTAAGTGTGCCTATAAGAAAGCAGAATGACTATATAGTAGTGTAGAGATTAGTATAGTCTTATATAATACACTAGGACATGCCGCCTAAGGTCTATTATAGGTTAGTAACTATATTGTTACTAGTTTAGAGATACCTAAGGAATATAAGAAGTTCGAACAGATGTTTAGGAAACTAGATAATGCTATAGCATTACTAGAACATTAGGAATAGGATTATAAGATACTTATAGTCAAAGGAAAGAAACCATCCTTTAAGCCACTTAGATAGATAAGTAAGGACGACCTCAAGACGTTAAGGGAATATTTAGATAAAAACCTTATAAAGGGATTTATACGACCATCTATATTACTAGCAGGAGCGCCTAGGGTGTTTGTACCAAAAAAGGATAAGGCGGGAGGAACCACCGCTAAGCGATTTTATATTAATTATAGAAAACTAAATGCTATTATAGTTAAGAACCGTTACCTAATTCTGTATATAGATAACTTATAAGACAGACTAGGAAAAGCAAAAGTCTTTACTAAACTTGATTTAAGAGGAGTATATAACCTTATTAGAATAAAGGAGGGTAAAGAATAGAAAACAGCGTTTTAAACATACTATAAGCATTATAAGTACCTGGTTATACTATTCGGATTGACTAATGCCCTTATAATATATTAGATAGTAGTTAACAATATATTAAGACTATACCTTGATCGATTCTATATATACTACCTAGACGATATCCTTGTCTACTTAGAGGATAAGGAGGAACATATATAATATATTATAATAGTGCTAGGAGCACTATAAAAGAAATCGCTACTTCTCAAACTAGAGAAATACAAGTTCTTTATCAAGAAAACGGAGTTTCTTAGACATATTGTCTTGACTAATAGAGTATCTATAGACCTATAAAAGGTCTAGGCTATTTTAGATTAGGGACAACCCAAAACTATAAATAAGTTTAATCATTTCTAGGACTTGCGAATTACTATAAAAAGTTTGTTAAGAACTACTTAAAGATTGCAGAGCTACTTACAAAACTAATATATAAAGACAAGCCTTTTATATAGACAGAGATAACAGAACAGGCTTTTTAAACGTTAAAAGCCGCCTTTATTTAAGAACCCATACTTGGGATATTTGATCCCGGACAACTAATAGTTATAGAAACGGACGTATCTAACAGAGTGGTCGGAGCGGTTATAAGTCAGAAAGGAAAAGACAGGAAGCTATATCTAATAGCTTACTACTCTTATAAACTCTTATTAGCTAAGCTAAACTATAAGATTTATAACAAAGAACTATTAGCCATTATAGACGCTATACGCAAATAGAAGGTATACTTACAAGGAGTAAACCATCTAGTTTAGGTACTTACTGATCACAAAAACTTAATATACTTCTTTATAACAAAAGAACTTAATTGCTAATAGGTCTGATAGGCAGAAACATTAGCTTTACTAGATTTGCGAATCTAGTATATAAAGGGAACGGATAACGCTAAGGCAGACGCCCTTAGTAAGAAACCTGGGTATAAGGAAAACAACCAAAGCAAACCATTTGCTATATTTAAGGAAAAAGACGGCAAGATTGTTTTTAACCAGGCAGAAATTATAGCAGTAATAAGGGTCAAGACGGACCCTTACACTAAACAAATATAGGCTGTATATATAGAGGATATAATAGTGGAAACAAAAGCGTACCGCTTTAGAACAACTAGAGAAGGGCTCCTTATATATAAAGGGAAAGTCTATATCCCAAGAAAGATATAACTAGACTTTATTTGTGAACAATATATGCTACCGGTATATAGACACTAAGGAATACACCGTACTATAGACCGACTGTCCAGAACATACTAGTTTCCTAGTATAAGGAAAATAGTAAAAGAGGTAGTATTAAGTTATAACACTTATATACAGAACAAAGCCGCAAGGCATGCCCTATATAGACAAATATAGACACCCGATATACCATCTTAATTATAGAAATCTATTACTTAGGATTTTATAGTAAAACTACTATTATCTAAAGAACTAATAACAGGAGTAGAGTATAATTCTATCCTGGTCATTACTAACAGACTTATAAAGTATATATATATATTACTATATAAAGAAGTAAGTGACGTTAAGGAACTAGTATATATGTTCCTAAGGGTTATAGTTATAAACTATAGCATACTAGATAAAATCATCTCTGATAGAGACAAGCTCTTTATATCAAAATTCTAGACAACCCTTATAGGATTGCTAGGAGTTAAGAGAAAGATGTCTATAGCGTTTTACTTATAGACAGATAGACAAACGGAACGACTAAATCAGACTATAAAAGCATATCTTAGATGTTATATAAACTACTAACAAAATGATTAGGTGTAATTGTTACTACTAGTATAGTTTGTATATAATAGTTCTAGCACCAAAATAATAAAGATATCACCAAACTATATAAACTATAAATATAATCTAGTTATATACAAAACATCACTACTTAATAAAGACAATAATAAAGCAGCCAGGATTTAGGTTAAAGGACTAAAGACACTATATTAGGAGATAGTCTTAGACCTTAAGTTTATTATAGAAAGAATAGCATCCTACTATAACAAGAAATATAGTATAGGACTTATACTAAAAGAGGGGGATAGAGTCTATCTGCTTAGAAAAAACATTTAAACAAAATGACCAAGTAGCAAACTAGACCACAAAAAGTTAGGACCATTTAGAATTAATAAAGTTAAAAGGAAGACAAATTATAAATTGTTATTACCTAAGACTATAAACATCTACCTAGTGTTCTATATATTATAAAAGTGCTAAATCTATTTGTATTACTTAATAGAGTAATACTAGGTTCTAGGAGAAGGCACCCTTTTAAGAGGGAGATAAATGTTGCATCCAGTCAAGTTTTTAAAGGTAAAGTGAGATGATCCTTTTGTGTCTGGCTGCAAGCACCCTTTTAAGAAGGCAAAGTTTGCAGTGCCAGATTATATGATTGCAGACAGCGCCTCCCTATATGATCTCTAGGCCAGGCGCCCTCTCTTAACTACCACAATATCGCTTCTTAAACTAACACCTCCTAGAGCACTAAAGGCTCTAAAAACAGAGATCTAATTAGTTAACCTAAACGCCAAGTATGATGTTAAAGAACTACTAGACTGTTAGTATATTAAAGGCAAGATTATATATTTGATCAAATGGCTAGGACACCCACAATCAGAAAACATATAGGAACCTAAGGCAAATCTCAACTGCCCTAAGAAGGTTGTGGCGTTCCACTACTAGCATTTAAGGTTGCCTAGAATTCCGGACCAGGATTAAAGGCAGGGTTAAGGTTAAGGAGGCCGTAGTTAGCCGGGAAGGACAGGTCGGTAACCAACAACTTGTATTGTTGCTTACCCTTGTTTTCTAACCTCTCCTTTGTTTCCCTCTCTTCTCTTTTTATAGTCTCTAGTTCCTTAAGGGAACCAAGGCCACGACAAATTATCTAAGTAGACTTTTTACAGAACACTTCTTCTAGACGCTTAAGGCGTAGTAGTTTGCTAGCCGCCTCCTAGAGGATCTAAGAAGTCTCCTTCTTTTCCTGCTAAAGGCAAAGGCCTTTATTAGTCAGTGACTTCTATATCGCAACCGTCAGGCTATAAACATCGCAAGATTGACTATAACAAGCACATTCATTACACTAAGAGGATTTGTCGACAACTTGACACTCTAGGGAATGTTTTTTGTAGTAGGAACAGGAAGGCATAATATCACTAAAGATTTTAATAAAGTCAGCAAGCGCGCGACGTTCTTTAAGTTTCTTAGAACGGTCAGGAGGCATGTTAAAGGAAGAAGGTCGTTAGGCCTTATAGGATATTTCCTATATGTCATTTAAGCATAGAGGCTATACTAGTACGGAAGGGGGATAGTGTTATAGTTTCATTATTATATGTAGTCCTAGGCCTGAGGCTTGGCAGTACTTAGGTACAGCACAGAGAACCAGGGACGTTAGGCACTAGAGTCACGTAACAAGGATCATGTAGGGGAGCGATGGAGCGACGCAAGGGCTCCTGGGCTCCTAGGAGCTAGGGGACCCCTTAGGGGCTCCCCTTGCTCTATAGCAGGAAGGTTCTATATAAGTCTGTAGTTATTCCTTAAATAGGAGCTTTATGCTCAACTTAATATAGTATTTGCAATACACTCTATTCTTATACTATACAGGAACACCCTGACTTATTACTCTTGTATATACTACACACAACCTAACGTTCCCACCTTGGTATAGCATCGGCCGTACTATAAACGTTACACTTAGTGTCAAGGAAGTAAAACTTGTAATAGTGTAACGATATAGGGATACTGGCTAAGCGTAGCCGGGTACTTAGTAACGTTAGGTTGGTATTGTAATAGAAGTGTGGCAGTCAGGTGGTTGTTTACTTAGAAGTAAACCCGTTACTTAAATAGGTAAACAAAGCTTGTATTGAATAACTAAAGTAAGTTGAGCACAAAGCTCCTATCTAAGGAAACCATCCGGACTTATATAGAACCTTTGTTCTCCTGGCTCGCCTGGATCGCCTGGCGAGTTAGTCAAGCAGCTTGCTAGCTCGACGGTCGAGCCGGCGATCTCGCCTAAGTCACGTGACACTTGTCTTGTGATGTCCAACAGTCCAACAAGCTACCACGGACGCTAATTGTCCTGTATCCTTATAACACAGGCTGCCCTGCTAGCAGCCTAAACACTCTGTTCAAGCCTAGAGTCCTGTGCTATTTATGTGTTCGTGACAAATAGCCCCTAGATCTGGCCTTTATAGTAGCTATACAATCTCTAAGGCAATTCTTTCTAATGCCGTTGCTCTTATATAAGGTGATCGTTTCTACTTTATTAATAGTAGCCTGGCAAATCTCACTTCCTTTAGGTATAATAAGATTGCTTCTAACCTGCTAGTCCCTAGAGATGTTATAATTTAGAAGCTACTAATACAAGCACTTCCTAGGTGGTATTGTGGGAATTCTGTCTATACACTTTTCCCTCTTACTATACTAGAAGAAAACAAAAAAATCCTCTAAGGATTTAGAACAGACTAGGACTATAGCTTTGATCGACCTAGCTTCATTCTGCCTCTTACTCTAATTAAGACTTAGCAGGTAAATGTAAGGGTTCCTACTAAAGTGTGCGATCAAAGCAGGAAGCCTGGGTAAAACCGTCTTTAAATTTAATAAAGAGAAAAGAGAAAGTAGCTATTAACTAAGGGTTATATATACATCCTTAAACCCGCCCCTAAATAAAGGGGAAGAAAAGAGGGAAAAAGGGGGAAATTAGGTGGCTTGTGCTTAGTGAGATATGAAAAAGGAGAACCCTGTAAGTGGCAAAGCGCGGAGATTAAATAATAATAATAGGGGTGTCTGGGCACGCCTGTTAAGGCTGGGGGCCTGAGCACGCCTGGCTCACCCTGTGCCGAGGTTAGGAGCCTGGGCACGCCTGGCTCACCCTGTGCCGAGGTTGGGAGCCTGGGCACGCCTGGCTCACCCTGTGCCAAGGTTAGGAGCCTGGGCGCGCCTGGCTCACCTGTACTAAGGTTGTACTTAGTTTGTCGATAGCGTAGCTGAGCCAAATAAGGGAGTAGCCCGTAATAGTAAATGCTAGTATCTTGTTAGATAGAGTAAACTATAAAGTGCCTTATAAGCTATTTACTAGCAATGCTAGGTTGCCGGTATATGTCTTTATGTTTTTTACTAACCCATTTAAGGGGGTCCTTATATATATGACTTAATTGGCCGCGAATACGTAAGAGAAGCCCCTTTATGCCCTATATATAAATAACAACTTAATATAGATGCTTGATTTAGACAACCAAGCTAGTATAAAACAGTACAAAGCTGTTACCAAAGCTCTTTATAGTCTAACTAAAGGGCTAGAAGAGTTCTAGCACTACTACAAACGCATTATAAACGGCCTAATCCGCCAGAACATCTACAAGCTGTATGATTACTACTAACTTAACACTATTAGAGACATCACAAACCTCTCTTATACAAACTTTATTACTAACTTGTTCTACATCCCGCTTAAAACTAATGCCTCTAAAGAAGGCATTATAACACAGTAATTGTTTGACATGCTTTAAACTATCTTTATATAGGTGTTATTAGATCTTGACTTTACTAAGTCATTTGCCCTTTAAGCTAATGCTAAAAAGTATGCTTGGATTTAGGTAAGATCTACTATAAGGTTATTAAGGGTATAAAGGAAGAGAGGTTTTATATCTTAAAAGAGTTAATAGGAATTAGTGTTAGAGTTATGCCTGATTATAACATTAATCTTATTTAGAGATTGTTTGTTAAGGGTATAGATGTCAATAATATAGTGTGGACAGTCATACCACTTATAGCTAAAGCTTTGTTCTAGGGCTAAGGGGTAAGCCTAGATCTCTAGCCTAGCACTAACAACATATCTTTTAACACTCTAGTTGCTGACTATAATATCTAGAGCGCGCAAATGATCGATCTATATCTCTCTAAAAAATACAAAATCCACTAGCCCTCAATTTAAGTCTTGCTCTTAACAACTCTCTTAAAGCGTTTAACTAGCTTCGAAAGTATGCTCTTAAAGTATACCAACTAACATCCCTAGCATTAACACTTTATAAAGTTAGAATCATTAGTGCCGCCATTAATAATAGTAACACCAAACTCAACTTGAAGAAAGGGGATCTATTGCTTATAGATTTCATTACTGCTAGCGTTAACCCTGCTAAATTCCCGGATCCGTATAAGATTAAGCTTGATCGTCCCAAGGACAGCTATATTGTGTTCGGGTATGGTTCCCACTCTTGTGTTAGGAGGGAGATTGTTTGTTATAGCTATAGTAGCGCAGTTGCGTGTCTTTGGGAAGCTCAAGAATCTGCGTCGTGCTCCGGGCAGGCGGGCATGTTAAAGATAAAGTATGCTAGTGGTACGTTTAAGGTCTATATAAATGAGGATTGGTCGGACTGGACGCCATATCCTGCGAGCTTGAAGGTGCATTTTGATGATTTCTAGAGGGCCACTTGTAGAGTTCTCTTTAAAGCATCAGACTACCTAGAGAAGTCTTATAAGAACGGTCCTCTATTATTGGATTTTAGGAAGATAATTCTGCTTTCCCAATTCCTTCATCGCACTTCGCAATTTCAAACCTGGTCCCTATATAACCGGCGGGGTGGTTGGGCCCAAACCAGATTACAAAAAGGATTCTCATTGATAGCCTCCAAGATACCTTGATTTAATTTCACGGAAATGAAGTCGCAATAATCAAATACGTATATTAAGGCGCGATTTATGATGCTTTTGATGACCCTTCTTCAAACCCGATATTCCTCAAGACAACTTCTCTCAACATTTAATCCCAACTTGTGTATAATTTTCCCCGACTAATCCTGATATTGATTATGAGAGCAATCCATTCCATGTTTTTGTAACAACATCCTGTATCGTGTCCGCATGGCTAATGTGAACGAAGGACCTTCTCGTTCGATCAACAACATTGCGTGGTTGAAGCACCGATGGCAGCCCAAATGCTGAGCGAGCTCCACTTAACCTTAGCATGGTTCTGCAAATGGCAAGCGGGCCGTCGTATCACTTTCGATGGCGCTGACATATGACGTGCATTATGAGAGAGGTTATTGCGCTTCTATCTTCAGTACGAGAGCACAGAAAGTGTGCGTCTCTTCTCCTCGATTCCTAATTACTATCAGTAAGTCAACATGCCCTGAATTACATTAGATGGGCGCACTTGGTGGTATTTTGGGTTGATCTGATTAGGTCGAACCTGGCTCCTTGCAACTATTTTCTACACAACGCATTTAAGGTACCGTGAAAATGACGGTACCGTGGGTGTTACGCCGCCGTAAGGCTGGCGAGTCGTTTTGTGTTAAAAATGGAAATTGAGAATGAAGCTCATATTTCGCTGTAAATAGTAATAGGTACTTTGTATATATTGGTGGAAGTGCATGAGCAGATATCCCTACTTCCCCAATTCACAACGCCGAACTCCTCGCCCACGTGCCTTTCCTTACTTTTCCCAACCACACAAGATGTACCCATCCCTCCCACCTTCCAGTTAAGAACATCTTGATGTATCACCAAAGCATTACGGAACACAAAAGGCCCTGCAAATTTCCAGGTATTCACAGCTAAAGCTCAACACATCGAGGAATTCTCATCAGGCACACCAGAGCTTTTGGCATATGAGACGAATGAGGGAAGAGATGAAGTATCATCCCAAGTACGGCCTTCATCCAATAAATTATTGAGCTGCAAACTTGCCGGTTGGGAACAATTTTTACTGTGAAGTCCGGGTAAGTTTTACCTTGCTATTATTACCACCCTTCCGTCATTCAACGATGAAACACCGCAACACAAATATAGCAGACTTCCTTTCATCTTTCATATGATATAAATCTTTTGATTTTCTAGCCAAGTGGCGTAATATCTCGTTTCAGCTCTCTATCCCTTGTCTCTCAGCTTCCCAAGCATTATAACACCCCGCACGCCTACCACATGTGATTTGTCCGATGTCTTGCAGATTCAGGTCAGCCTTACCATCCAAATTCCTGGTGGCATAATCTTCACTGGCTCTGTATTAGTTGCATCGTACCAATTGGATTGGCTTTGTTGCACATCTGCGTGTCAGCTCATGGGGTTCAGCTGATGTAATCGTGGTAAGGGTATCACGGGAGATCTTGCCTAACTGGGACAGTTAATTGGGAGGGTTACACAGAATTGCATGTGCTTAATCCTTATATTATTACGAGGGCGCAATATCTTGAGTTTGTTTACCCTTCTCCGACATACTTCTGGAAAAGTATCTTTGGAAGTTTAAAGTATTTTTTCCTTTGCTGGAGGTTATCAACCCCCGCCTAATTATTGTACAAGTACCTCCTATCCCACCACTCTTCTCACTTGGCCTCTCATAACTACCACTCAAAATGGTTAGTCTTCCCTCAATGTTTCTTTTTGTCGCACATGTCTTTACCATAGAACTCGGCCTGACGGCAGACCAGTCTCCAATCATCTACTTGATTCGGCATGGAGAGAAACCTTCTAAGCTCCCAAACGGGGAAGACGCAAATGGTCTCTCAGCCAAAGGAGTAGAACGTGCACAAGGACTTCGACAGGTTTTCGGAAAGGATAGTGTTTACAATATCCAATACATACTTGCTGAGCATCCTAAGAAAGGTTGGACTTCTTCTCTCCTTATCCTTCATCATTTTATTCCACAGGTGTCTCCTGTCCATTTCTCCTGTTAGAATTAATCGCTCGCTTCGATTTAATACCTTTCAGAACGCTTTTGGATTTGTAACCAGAATTGCATGAGTTTGAGGATGAAGAGGGGAGAAATCTCTGGAGTTATGAGCGGAGCTGATATTGGGTTAGATGGTTCTCGAGATCGACCTTATGAAACCATCCTCCCCCTCTCCCAAGATCTTGGGTTGGATGTAAACAAAAGCATCGATCGCGACGATGTCAAAGCCGCCGCCGAAGCAGCGAAAGCTTACACCGGACCAGGAAACGTACTTGTCTGTTGGGAGCATGGAGAACTTGCCAAAATCGTGGAAAAGCTTGGAGTGAAGGAGAAGGTGGTTTATCCGAGCGATAGGTTTGATATCATTTGGATGGTTAGGAAGCCGTATGAGGTACTGGAATGGGTTGGTAGCGAAGGCGTGCCGGGGTTGGATGATGGTGCTGCGCCGGTTGGGCCTGTGGGACCTGTTATTGGTGGTAGTGAGGATTGAGGTATAAGGCAAAACACAGTGAGGGTTGAGAACAAATACTGTACATCTGGGAGGGAAGCTTATTAGTTCTGACGTTGTTATCACGGAAAGCACCTAGCTTTTTCTGTCGTCACCTAACTCGCGATCACTTGACGATTTCAGTGCTTTGGAACCTTCTATCGATGCTTCTCCTTGTTCTTTCTGCTTCGTCTCTCCCAATGATACCTCCAGTCTAAGAAATGAGGAGTCTGATAGCATTTAGCTTCTCAATCGACAAGCGACGTGAAGTCAAACAAACCCTTTTCTGCCTCGCC